>WJFA01003069.1:0-13914 GCA_009870155.1 Pseudobourletiella spinata | reverse complement strand
GGAGCATCCTATACCTCTAATACGAGATGGCAAGAGCGTAAAGCCGGTCGGAAAGACGACCAGGGAGATTGCAGTGTTCAAGTGCCCGCTTTGTGCGAAGGTTTTTTGTCAACCAGCCGTACTGGACTATCATCTGTACAAATTTCACTCTGGTGAGTAATAATCAGTTGTTTTCTTTTTCTTTTTTGTATTTTTAGTTCCCCAATAGCTTCGTATAATATCCCCATGCAGGTACGTGGCCGTTCAAGTGCAAAGATTGCAAGGGCAGGAGTTTCGCGTACTGGAAGACTTATGTGATCCACCGTAGCATCCACAAGGGACGGAATCACCGCATGTGTGAGTACTGCGCCCTAGATTTTGGTGAGGACGAGAATCGCTACGTGAACCATTTGAAGTGTCACGGGCTTCCGACTTGGAAATGCAAGTACTGTCCTACAGAGTTCCCATCCCAACACAAGCTTGACGGTCACTTTATTCAGGAGCACGTTGAAAGGAATCCCCTTTCCTGCCTCCAAAAAGAGTGCCAACTTACCTTTAAATCTTATTCCTTGCTCCGAGAGCACATTAAGGTAGTCCATCAGGTAGACAAACCTGATGATACCCTGAGTACTCCCGCCTTATTTCCAAAGGTAAATACTCCAGTGGACGTTTACACTGAAGTGGTGGTAAAAATCCCATGTGAGATCTGCGGAGTGAAACAGGAAACGGTTTCAGATTTGGAAAATCACATGAAGACTCTCCATGAAAATATTTCTACCGTCATTTGTCCCCGGTGCAACAAACTAGTTGACATCTGCTGGATGGGGTCGCATGAGTGCAAGAAGGAGAGTTCCAAGCAGCTAAAATGTGGCATTTGCTCCAAAAGATTTGCCGAAATGAAACTTCTCGTGGCTCACCAGGTGGAGCATCAGATCGTCATGCGGTCATTGGGAAACTTTTCAACAAGCTCAGAAAGGGCTATTGACGGTCGCCTCAGCACTCCTGAGACTCCTGACTTCCAAGATGATCAGGGGAAGTTTTTGGTGACACCGAAGAGTGAGAAGAGTGAACGTGCATCAAATGTGAGAGGGGACGGGCGGAAACGAAGGAAATTCCCTTTGGAGGAGAAAAAACAAGTACCTCAGGCGTCCAAAAAGACGAAAAAAGATCCTACTCTAAAATTACCTACTGGCTGCCCTTTATGTCCTAGTAAATGCAATCCTGAAGACTTAAATTCTTGGGTAGAATTGCATGAGAAAGGTCACCGTCCCACGAATCCTTATCCCTGTCCTGTTCCAACTTGTAGAATGAGATTTTCGGAATCACATTATGCAACCAGTCACTACCGTTTCGTACATCTTGCTCTGAAGGAAGTTATAGCCAGTCTGCAAGGCGATGTCATAGGCCCATGAATTAGATTTACTGATATATCATGTTAAATCTTACTGCAATTTATTTGTTTCAAATCAGAATACTAATTCGTGTTTTCGTTATCTCTGAAGCTTGTTCTTTTGTTCGGTCCTGTCAGTCAAATTCAGAATTCTGAAATTGCTGACGTGGGCTATTTAAGTTTAAGTGTACTTAAGTGAATAATAATGCTATGTGTTCGACAACTTATTTTTCAATTGTTAAAAAATTGGTCGTGTTCATATTTAATTGTGCGTAATTAATCCAAAATACCATTGCCATAAGTATATAATCTAGGCTGGCATCTGGGATGAAGAATATCATTAATTAAGTTAACTGACTACATCCATACTGTGGATGCGACCTCAAGAACCATTGACATTTCAGCATTTCAGCCATATCGGACCACTCAATGATGAGAAAATGGAGCGCGGGCTTTTTCTGAAAGTTGTCAGTTGTGTTGTAAATCAGTTCTCAATTCTCGTCTCGTCAGTCAGTCATTAGAGCAGAAAAGAATAACTTTACAGTCGTAAAGGATGTAAGCTGGGATATTTTTTACCACGATACGTTAATATTTAATTATTATGGCATAAAAATACTCCTTTTTTTGCCATGTGCAGGCACAAGTCATATTTATTCCACAAATCTCTCTTCGCAAAAATAAGGTAAACAAGAGTAGATCTTTGTTTTCATTTCATGTTCGTGAAAACACGCCTTTGGGTGTGCATTCTATTTTGAAACTTTAGAAAATCAAGTGTCGTTCAGAACTAGTATATTGTTGGGTAATACCTCAGACCATGCGAAAGCTCATCTAGCTCAAGTTTCACTTCCAGGTAATGCTCTAGGATTAATGAGTGGGTTTGACAAAATACACAAGTACGAGAAAAATTTGTACCTAATAAGAAATATTATTGATACTAATTTGTTTTGATTTAGCTCACCCAGTGGCTTGAACATTAGGAAGGGGTCTCCCTTTGCAGCGTGCAAATAAATGACGAAGAACGAGTCTGATATAATTGACGACTCTGTTTTAAGCAAAGAATCAAGTGATGTGAACGTAAACATCTGGCCGAGTAAGCTCGGCCAGTGTATCAGTATTCCTGTAAAGCTGTCTTCCGGTGAGGTGGCTTACATCGTTGCACCTCAAATACCAGCAACCGGAGAAGAAGCTGACAATAATGGAGAGGTCTTTGCTGGGAACCTCGATGAGGAATTCAGATCCGACGTGGAGTATGAAGGAAAAGTGTTCACAAAAGTTATTTTTCTCAACGAATCTTCTAGTAGTCCTCATATTCCTTTGCCAGACGACATTACTTCTGTCGAGGCTGTTACCCAACCAGTTCAAGATAATCTAGAAAGTACAGATATCACCAATGAGCCGTCCAAATGTACATTAGTAGTAAAAATGCCTCAAAAGCATTTCATGAAATCCCAGTCGCAGCCCGGTCCAGTCCAGAGTGACGAAAATGTACACTGTAATCCAACATCGCTACAGACAAGTCAAGTAGATCATGACGAAACGGATGCTATGCCGTCAAAATGTCCAGGAAAGAAGAGAGGAGGGAAGAAAGTAAACGAGTTAGCAGGAGTCAATGGTCTCAAGCTTGAAGAGGACGTGGAAGAAGTTCGAGCGCGTTTCGATCAGGGGTGCGAATGTCCAGGGGACAGTTGCTTTGAGGGGCTGAATCCTGAATTCGTGTACAAACACCGTTTGAACATTGCAGAACTTACAAGAGCAGAGCATGATATGTACCTCATGGGGGTGACAATGGCAACAGCAACTAATCCTCAAGGGACGACCAAAGCGAATAAGAGGCAAAGATTTAAGACCAGTTACAACTTTTTAGGCAAAGAGGTATGTCTTGACGCTTGGTTATACCTCGAAAATTGTACGCTTTATCAGCTGAGGTGCGTTCGAAAACATTTGTTGACCCATGGCGTATCGCCCAGGGTCCACGGTAACCAAGGAAAACGACCCCACAATACTTTCTCGTTGTCCTCTTACCAGCTTGCCTTCAATTTTCTCGATGGATGGTTCAAAGATTTTACCAAACGGGTTTGTGCCCTAAGTGAGTCCAAATCTCGGCGGGGATCGAAACAACATCAAGCATCGATTCAACTTCCGCCGGAAGTAACTCGAAAAAAACTTCACCGTGATTACAAAAAATATTTAGAATTGCACTGTCCATCTGACGTGAGGGACGAAAGCGGGGATAGCTTAAAGCCAATGGGCTACTTCACATTTTGCCAGTTTATAAAAGCTCGCTTTCCGCACGTCAGATTTGCCAAGTTTGAGCTCAACAGCCCCAAGTTTGGGACGCAACAAGGTGTAGCGGCATCTCAAGTTTCCTCTCCGGTAGCAACAACAGTCTCAAGTGATGTCGGTATTGTGAGTGTTGATAACAGCGATGACAATCAAAGCAGTAGTCAAATTACTGTGGATGTTGAGCAACTCAACCCGGACAGAGGACGTCATTACCTACTGTCAGTCCCTGTAGTTGCCTGTGAAACCGTGAAGAATGAAGACACTCGGCTAGTATATTTCACCTTCCATAACGATTAAATTCAGTTTAATTGTGAAATATCAACTGAGAACTGCCACTTCTCCAGTCAAAGCATGAATAGCTTTAGTTACGTAACATCATGCCATACTTAAAATCTTGTGACGGAACATATTAATTGTAATATATCAATCAAGTTCTTATTGAAAACCTTCAAGTATTCGCCTTAGTATCTTTTTTATCAGATCAGTCACTGTATTAAGTCATTAGCTATTTTACGGTTTTCTCCGAACTTCGACGTGGATAAATATGCCACTATTTCGACCGTCTTTTCCGTATTGTATTGTAACACCAATAAAATATTTTCATTGCACATGCTCACAGCGCTGGATGAATTCGTATAGCAACCATTTTATTCCAGTTTTCATTTGACAATATCAAGTTAATAATAATCATCATTATTTTCATTATATGAAAACACTTGAAACAATGATGGCACACACATTGAAAATATTGTAAACTCGTACACATTTAAAGTGTTTTACATTTCAATGGCGTTTTATGTTCGCACTACTTTGGATAATCATGACTGTAAATTAGAGCATAACCATATAAACTTTTCTAAAACATTTTCGGTAGTGCTGCTTAAATATAAGTTAAGCATTTAATTTCTTGACTCATCATTATCAATGCTCATTTATTAAAGTTTCACTTAATCATGTCAAATTTACGTACACTTCACTGGCAAGCTAAGGCTGGATAATGCAAGATGACTTCTCGACGTACATGGCGATTGAAATCATGATATCAACCAATTTTCACATGTCTCATTAGACTCTGCCCTTCCTTTTCTGTAGTTTTGGTTACTTGAACTAAACTTTAAAACTGTAAACGAAGTAATATATGTGCCTAGCCTCTCTAAATCGCCTCGTTCGCTCCAAATGATCATAAACCCATCTTACAAGCAAAATGTTGCCGATAATTTGTTCTAGACGAATGTGCTACGGTAATTAACCCAAAAGCCAGAAAATTAGGCAAGCTCCAGCTTTCCATGTAGAGGCACTTGCACCGTTCCACTGAGTCTTAAGATTGCGCAAAACAAAAGTAAATATAATTAATTCCAATCAATAATTACGTGCGGAATTTAAAGTAAATTTAACATAAAAATTAAAACAATTCAATTTCCCAATGACAGCTAAAGAATAATATTTACCAAGGATTGTCTCACAATTGAGGATTCTGTAACTAATTCTGCGCTGACATTATTACTTCAGTAAAAAGTAGCGCATATTTGCCACTCGATGGTCGGTGTGTACCTTACATTAATTCGAACTGCAGGTTACGAATCCGCTATGAAATAATCGTGCTCCAGGAATGGGAGCATGTCACCGTTCAACATGTTCGTTGTGGCCTCTGCCCAGTCTATTAATGTTTTCTACACGAAACATCCAGCCCCAGCCTATTATTGCAACCTCTACTGTTTGGTACGCTGCTTGCTTCCATATCTGCATTTCATAGCACGGTGCCCAGATGCCCCATCTCTAACGTTTAGAGGATTTTATGTAACATAAACGTCATACAAACTATGGAAACTTATAATATTATCGCTAGCTTTTCTCCCAAATTGTATCAAAGTTAAGTTCCTCCAGAAAGGATACTACTACTATCGTATTGAGGCCTTTAAACTGTATCCATCTGGTTCCATTCTGTCCTATAAGTTTACCAGCTGCAATATCCCTTACAAAGTTTCAAGTGTACTAAAACCATCAATTTCCTCTATTTCCATAGATTGCGGCCACTGAAATTGAAAGATCCGGTTCGTCCTGTTTGTGTTTTACAGAACAAAAATTGTTGCAAGAGCAAAAACATGATTTTCTAAAAACTCACATCTGTTCCAGAAGAACATTGTTCCTATACAGTCAGTTCTTGGTATAGAAATTACCAAAAATACTGGACAGGATTTTGTCCTGGACTAAATAGTAATATAGTAGTATAGGATGAAGGTAAGGTACATGATTTTCAAAGTTATCCTCTTTAGCCTGAGATCAGAAATATTAACTGTAATACAAACAAAACAAAAAATAATTGCACTATGAATTTTGAAACAGTAAAATAAATTCATAGAGTCTCGGCTTATGACAAAGATGAGAATATTTCTGCCCCATTTTTTCTGGCGCATGATTGAAGATCATTCACTCCCCGTTCCCTACTAAAAAAAACTGTGGCAGCTTTTCCACTTAAAACTGATGCCGGACGTGGACAAGAAGGAAAAATTCTCCCCCACTCCTCCCTTCAAATCTTCCAATATATCACGTTAGCAAACTTATTAAAAGTATTGTTTCAGTTTGTATAGTGTTTGGGGTAGTTGTGAGAGGATCGAGCGATATATAGGAGTACGTAAAAAGTCTTAGATTACGTTCTTTTGCCGTGCTAGTGGTGCTAGTAGACATATTGTAGTAGATATAGTTGCTCCAAATATATGTGACAAATAAAATGGTTAAAATTAGCGCATGATATTTTAGTTGTTCATGTATAATAATATATTTGTATAATTAATATATATCTGTCATATATCATGTGTGTGACGCATCATACATGGTGACATTTAAAAGTTGCCTTATTTATCAGTTTTACAGTAATTTACTCACCCTAATAATAATAATAATTATAATAATAATAATAATTGCAATATTACACTGCACAGTTAACACTGGCTAACATGGATATATATATATATTTATATATGCATATATAATATAATAATATGTAGCTACGGATGTATATAAGCCCAAATTCTATGCTCTACAAAGGTTTTAACATTAACCTGTACATTTTTCACTAGGTGCTTGATTGTGTTTCATCTTCGTTTGTTCAAATATATATCTAATAGTAGTATATATTATTTATATCTCCATTGCCACTGAGTGCAACATTTGAATTCCGTTGGGCGACAATGCATATTGGAGGATTCGAATCACTCACAATCACCTGTTTATCATCGTCAGAGTCATTTCCGTATGTTTACCTTCTACATATAATAATAGTAATAATCTGTGAGTAAGATTTTCTGTAGCTTTAGAATAATAATAATAATGATAATAATAATAACACTTAACTAATTATTAATTAATACAATTCGGAATCAGAGTCTCTTCACGATCATCATCTCCATGGATAGTCAGCATCTTCGTTAGCGTATGCGGGGTAAGGAGAGAGGGCCGCTCATAATGGTTGCAAAAAGTATATTAATGGTATCGGTCGTTTGCGCAAGTACTTCAAGCAGCATAATAGCAAGTAATATTTGTTCTTCCTCTTATTACGCCCCTAGTAATACATCTATAATTTTTGCACCATTTCAACTCGTACTTTTGTCAGGGTTGCAGAGAGGAGGTGGAGGAAATCATGGAAAAGTGGGTAGTGGTGGGAGAGGTTTTACATTATTTTCTGTGGCAGGAAGTGGGAGTTGATGATTTGGCGACTGTGTCTCATAGTAATTCTACAATGAATTGGAATAGTTGGCCGAAATCAGACTATCCATCGGAAGATTATGATGATGTGGGTTATTGAAATTTGAATGACTTCGGCTAAACTCGGTGAGTCTTGACTCCATGCCACATTGATGGCTCTCTTGTTGCACGAAGGGAGGGTGCTGGGGTTGTTGTTGGGGATGAAGTAGACTGGTACTGTTTGTAATCTCTTTGTTCATGGCGGCCATGTTGGGAGATGGAGGAGAGAGTTTGGGCCAACACAGGGCCGTACCACTACTACTAGTTGCACTATCCATGAGCGAAGATGGCGGAGGAGAGACAGAATTTTCGGATTCTGAACCGTCTGAACTGCTACTACTACTACCACTGTTCCTACCATTACTACTACTACTACTACTGCTATTACTGGTAGGGCTAGTGGAGCCACTGTTAGGACTCCCACCGTTTGCAGAGCTACTGCTATTGCTGCCCCCGCTGTTGTTATTGTTGTTGTTGTTCATATAGTCACAATTACTACGAGCTTCCACGGCTGTTGCGGGTGGGAGAGGAAGGCTCGTGAGGGAGTTATGAATTTCAATATCACTCATATCACTTGTGGGCGAGAGGAGCGACGAGTCCGATAAGAGTGGTTCGGTACAGGAGGCTGGTACTACGGGCGAATCTCGAATGGTTAAGCTACTGTAGCCACAGTTCAAATAAGTGTCTCCGGGCGGGCTACTACTGGTCGTATTACTGGCGCTAGTATTGCTGGCCGGACTGGTGACGCCGTCCGAGTGAGTACCCATACCCGTGCGCGGCGGGGTATTGTAATAGTAGGAGGACAGGTTCAAGTCTTCCGCATAGCCTGAGTCACACTCGAGTATGGATGGCGGGGAGCTGACGTCGAGTAGGCTAGGGACCGTGGCGGGACTGCCGCTGACGAGCGGGAGATCCTGTTCGTACTCGTAGGAAGCCGTATGGAAAGGGGTGGGGTGCGGCCGCAGTGAGCTGTAGTCGTAGTAAGGCGCTTCTGTATTGTTACTGTACGTATTGGGCGACAGGTACGGGTCATGCCCATGTAGGGTGGGCACATGGGAGGGGCTCGGCCGCACGTCCGTTATCTGCGGCTGGTTCATATTGTTCGGGCTCATCCCCGGCGGTCCGACGCCCCCGCCGCTCCCAGCATTATTGTTCCCACCCGTGTTCCCACCACCATTGTTCCCGCTATTCAGGTTGTTTTGCGAGCCCCAGAACGGTGGTAATGGCGGAGGGGCTCTGGCAGGAATTTCATCTTCGTTCCGAATCTCTTGTTCAATATGGCGCAGTGTATTGCAGATCAGCACGGACCTGTGAAGACTCGGCTCCACACATTGTTGCTACAATTGACACCAGGAAATCCACTATGAGCTTCACATATTTTCAAACCAAATAAATGAAACAAATATTTTTCAAATTTGAAAAACAAAACTTACCGTTCTAAAAGAATTTAGTTTACAGAGGGACAAGTGAAGGACGGTGGCTCGCTGTTGTTTGTAGCTCCTCAGCTCCTCCTCATCCTCTGACGCATCAAACTCCTCACTGGTAAACAGGTCTTCTGATGAGATGGATTCACAAGAGGATGAGCTGCCGTCGTCGTGGAAGTCCGGAGCATTGTTGTTATTATTGCAACCATTTGGCCAGCCACCCCCATCTCCCATGTGTACTGGATTGCTCGGAGGGGTGGGGACCCCTCCCACCATTGACACGGCCGTACTTGTCACTGGCGAACTCTTCTTCACGGAGATGGTCGTATCCGCGCTCCCCAGATTATAGTAGGACTTCCCCGTCTCATCTTCCGTAATGACTTGATCCCCACTCCCGCTGTTCATACTGCCCCCGCTGCCACTGAGGCAACCCGCCGAAACTTTACTCGTCTTCCTGGGGGAAGGTGGGCCGGGCGGGTTGGCCGAGGACCAATCCCCGGCATCCTCATCGATGGGTGACAGGACGGTGACGGTGGAGAGCGGACGCTCATGGCAAAGTAAACTAGTAAACTCTAAATCAGTCGTTTCATGGATTGTCGTCTTGAAGGTGGACAGGAAGGTGGAGCGGATGTCATCCGTCCCGTCCGACAGCAGGAGGGAAGGGGCGGGGAGAGCCTCCAGGGTGGAACAGAGGGATTCCAACGGACTGCATTGGCTCACGCTGGTAGACGTGAGGAGCGTTCGGGCCAGGATGGACGTGGCCAGAAAGTCCGAGCTGTTCTCATTGCCGATTATCGTGTCCTGCACCTCCGCCGCCGACTCGATCAGCTCGCTCGCCGTCGCCTTCTTGGCCACCTTGGCCACCACGTAGTCCTCATCCCCCACATCCGGACTCTCCAGCCGCCGCTTGTTCGCGCTCAGGGATGCCACACCCATGCTGTTAGATTCTTCGCTTTTCTGCAAAATTTCAAATAAGATCCGAGCCATTAGCCAAAGATGACAAGATTTTCATCCATCTCCAGAGAATCTCACATGTAGGCATAGCTCGTATCGACTGCTCCACCTGAACCAACGGACCAAGACCATGTGCTCCTAATGGAACTCAAAGTGTAACTAATGGCTGTCGTAGTGCACAACACAATTAAGTCCCATTCTACTTATACTCCCTCCTCTCTCCCCCACAAGCATACCTCCCTTTCTCTCTCCCTCACTGACTGAGCAAGAGCCTGTGCCTGTGAGCTCCTGAAGAAATTTCCAAGTGTCATTTCAAGATAAAGGTAGGGAGGCAGGTACTTTAACTCCCTCGCCTATTTCAAATCCGTCGCTCCTCGCTCCCTTCTCATACGTATATCCCACCAACGCCACCGCCTCCTCTACCATACCTTCGTCTCACTCAACTAGGTTATGAGGTCGCCGTGGAAATAGTCGTCATCGTCCTGGCAACAGCCTATACTTACCCCACCACCACCACCACCACTCACAACAACAACAACAACAACAGTCAACAACAACAGCAACAGCAGTCATACTTCTCTGCGCACAACCCCTTACATCCTCTGATGAGAATGTATGAGCAAGAGTGCAATGGTGTGCCTCAACATTTCAAGTCAAACTTGAATTCGCCAGCGAATTTCCCCTTCAACAAAGCGGGACAAGAATCAGCAATCAAATAATGCACAGAGGCGGCTGCATGGCTGCATTTACAACCGCCTCCAACCCACCCGTCACTACCCCCTCCCTCAGAGTTGCACACTGTGCGGGAAACTGCGCCCGTCCTTCTCGTTGGGAATCATCTATTTTAGTCAATTTTTTAAGTCATTCGTGGACCCTCAACTGGACTGCAACTATTAGGGAGGAAGAGGACTAGAACAAGGGCATTCTGAACATTTCGGCTCCGGTGAGACCAGGAGAGAACAGCTTTTGCGCCTTCCCACTAGCATCACACATCCAAGGGGGCATACACACAAACCACATCATCCATCAGCAGTAAATCTGACACACACACACACACACACACACTGGTTGGTAGCGTGTGCACTAGTACGCATAGAAACCGAACAACTCTCGGGGCTTCATACGGTTCGTGGTAGTAGTGGCGGTGGCGGCTAAAAGCTTTTCTACCTAAGCTGCATTATGTGTATGTATGTGTATGTGTGTGTCTCCATTAATGTGTGTGGGTTTGTGCGTTTGTATGTGTGAGTGTATGCATATGTGTGTAATTACGAGTGTGTGTATGCGTGAGTTAGTGTGGATGTGGATGTGTGTGTGTGTGTGTGTGTCGAGGCGAGGCACCGTGTCAAGTTGTTGCTGGCGGAGCAAAGCTCAAACTCAGACTGCTCTAGCCATAGCCTTATGGTTGGGAGAGAGAACATGATCATATTTTCCCTCGGCCCATACAGACTCACACACACACACACACACATACACATTACGCTCCGGCCTGGCCCACTCCAAGTCCTTGCAATAATACACAACTACGTGCCTGACTGACTCACTGCGTGGAGCGTACATATTAGAAAGTTACCATTGAGCAGAGATGATAAGAGACTTTGAGTCAAGGGAGAGCCGAGAGGGAAACATATAGGAGTTAAATGTAAAATGGCATTTAGCACATTTTTCCTTAACGTACGCCCGACGTAGTATAAATTTTCATCATCATCACCACCACCACCACCACCATACCACCACCAACACCAAGAACTGATAGAAGAGTGCCTTGGCTTATATGGTGGGTGATGGTGGCAATGCAACTGCATGATTCCCATTGCCTTATCTAAGTAAGACGGTCCGTACTGTGTGAACGTGTGTGTACGTCAGTGTTGTACGGATGCAAGAGAGTAGCGTGTGCAAAAACTCTCATCTCTCTCTCTCTCTCTCTTGCAACAATCTTGAAGATTTTTCAATGCTCCGTAGGAAATCTTCATTGCCACTTGTCATTAGATGACTACTATGCTGACGCAGCAGCACTACTCACACTTGTGAGAGACCAGCGGCCGTGCACACAATTTCTTTTTCCTACGATATATTTATATACACGACCCCTGTATATGCGGAGGTAGCGATGTTGAGCTCAGAGTAGTACGCAGAGTGACTGACTGTCATAGAGCAGTGGTGTATTGAAAAGCCCTCATAGCCTCAGCGTATGCATGTTGGGAGATGGCAAGTTCTTAACATGGATAATCGTGCCCTAACGTCTGGGTGAGTAACTTTAAATACGCCTTTGTCCTTTCCATCTTGCAATGTATGTGTGTGTGTATGTGTGTGATGTGTATTCTCAGCGTCATCTCTCCTCCACGTATGTTTATGAGTGTTTGTGTGTATTGGTCTGTCCATCCTTCATATATGTTTTCCACGAGTCTCATGGATCCTCATTTTATTGACCAAGGTAAAAGGTTTGAAAATAGAACCGCTCCTGTTGCTGCTGCTGCGCATCATCATCCCCTTGCAAATTTTTAATGTGTGGATTTTACGTGGAAGTTTCCCCACGGCGGCATGGGAGCCTTTGTTTTGGGCGGGAATTTTAAATGTTCGAAAAAATTATAATTGCAGGCACACACACACACACACACAAACACACAGTCAAATATATGCAAAATACACATGCATACATCCCCTTACACACGCAGACATTATCATTATGCGACCTTCATTTTTTGCCCTCTGGGATCCAGAAGGAATATCAAAGTGTGGGAAGGCGAGATGCTGCTGGTGATGCTGGGATGGATTATTATTATTATGGGTCCTCCCCACACGTGGAATCCGACTGCTCGCAAGAACGGGCCGTATTGGTCGGAGAGAATTTAAATATATCACATTGCAGAAGGGCATCCTTCCAAGTGGCTCGACCAGTCTTTCCCTCGCTCTTCAGCCGTCTCTGCGCCCGGTGAGACTTGTTTCTCTCCCTCTCTCTCTCTCTCTCTCTCTCTCTAGAGGAGTTTTTCAGCTGGAAGAAACAATGTCCTCTCCTTATAATAAGGATGAGAAGACGAGCAAGGTTTGTCTTTGACATTCTTTCTGGTGCCTTCAGCTATATCCAAGTGCTGGTCAATTCGTAAATTCATGCTGAATGAACAAGAAGAGACGACGACGACGAAGACACATGTTCAAAAATCTCCTGTCGCCCCCTCCATACCGTGTGTAGTAGTGGAGGGAAGGACCTCTGATGAGAGTCTATGTCCATGGATCTACCTGATTAGTATGTAGAGAGAATGAGAAAAAATCTAGAGAGGAGCAACAGGAAGGGTGGATATGTGTGTGTGTGTGTGAGTGTGTGTGTTTGTGTGTTGATGGAAGAAAAAAATCCACCAACTTTGAAACTCAGTGTTCTCTCCTATCCGCCTTCGTTCCACGTCGTAGTCGTCATCATCAGCTGCAACAGCAACGGCGGCTTTGCTCAACCTATGTTGAACATGATTTCTTGTATAGATACGTATGATTATACATTGGAGGAGATGACGAGGACAGGCTTCACAATGGAATTCCCTTTGATTCCACCAAAATAACAAGGGACGGAGTGGAAGAAGAGGGTGGGGATGGAGACTTGAGGTGGCATGCTGGAATGTATGGGACTGCGCGAAATATTCCAGCACATTAGCTTCTATAATTTTCCAGGACATAGTAATCCAGCCAGCCTCCTCCTGGAGATTTGTATGATGTATCATTTGGGATATAATGGTTAGCGGATGTTCATGCTCTCTGGATCCGTCTGAACTTAAATGATATCGTATGTATATACTTCTCTGTATCGCTGTCCCGCCCAATGAGTACGTGCTGTTCTCTGGCAGTGACGACATGACCCTGTCAGACTGTTACGGGGTTATGTTTGTGTGAAAGCCTGCTCGTACGTGCGTCCATGTACCTATGTGTGGGTGTATTCGCACACATGTGTCCCAGCATAAGTGCCTGTACGTCTGTCAGGCAGCATTGGTGCATATATTATGCGTCCGACTAAAATGAGATAGCTGTCGGCATGTGCGGTAGAGCTCAGGTTTGTGGTGCACAGCGCATGTACGCGCAGCGCATAACATAACATGCACTTCTGACAGCCCGTGTTGTAAACTTTGCTTGTGCAGCTGCACGGTAACCCTGAGCATGTAT
>WJFA01003068.1:0-13915 GCA_009870155.1 Pseudobourletiella spinata | reverse complement strand
ATTGTAGTTGTGGCAGAGTTGCTGTGGCGGATGAAGTTGAACTCATGTACCTCTGTACTTTTCATATCTGCCCTCATGAACAATGTCAATGGCTCTAATGCTGCATGCTGCTTACACACAAGCGATCATGATTTTTGGTGTGTATAGATATTTTATTTTCACCTCTAAAAATTGGCTAGCAGCTTTTTGTGGTCCTTATTAGTGAGAAAATGGTGTACAAGCTGATTGCAAATTTCATCTCCAGTAGGTCGGGGTTGTTAGTGTGATGTAAAATCAGATCAAGTGCCAACCCACTATCATCAAACTAATCTACCATGATCGCAAGCTGATTCCGATTCGTTACGTTTACAAACAAAAACCATAGCCACTTATCCATACCCGCCGAGCATAGGCCGCCCGGCGACTTGCAGCATCCACTCACTTGTCTATTATTGCCAAGGTTACGGTCAAAGCTATCGCCCCTTCGAACCATTTGAAGTAGCCATTACTTCTACAAAGTTCTTTTAAGATTAAACCGTGTAACAAGGTGCAGCTTGTGCAACTGCAGCAGGAAAGTGCTAAGTGCATATACATGCTTCATGGACACAGTCGGCCGACGCCGTAAAACTTAAGCTGTGGGGTTGCCAGAATCAGACTGTTAAAATTTCATAACTATTCACTGTAATTACACCTTTTTAATGATGCACTTCCGTACTGTAGCTGTTTTACCCACATGCTGTGCGGGTTGTTATCATGTGTAGTGCTTGAAGGATTCCGTGTTTCAGTAAGGATGTATAGTAGTGTCTGGCCCAAACGTGTCATCGACGATGGTTGGCGAATTACGATGTTTCCCTTTGTCTCCCTTAATATTTAGCGGTTGTTGTTGTCCCATCACTCGTTTCAATTGTGAAAGACAAGTAAACATTTTATTCATCTGTTTCGGATTTAATTGTATTAATCGTACCGCTCAATAGTGGGAAAGGAATGAGTGGGCACAGATGTTCCTGAAGACAGGATTTCCGCAGTTTGCAAGGATTTGTGATGCTCGTTTATTATAAGGGAACGGGGATTGTCTGACTGGAGGCATCATTGCCTGATTAAGGATGATTGCCCCATTATTAATTTATTATTGAAACAGTTCAGATTTTGTTAACTGTTTATTTTAGCTTTTGTAATGTGGGAAATCACGAGAAAAACTTTTAGTGCACCAAAGGGTTCCCCCTTGGTGTTTTGCAAAATATTCACATTTTCTAACCCTGTGTAAAACTATTTAAGAAGCACTTCTAAGATCGGTTTATGATCAATTGTGCTCAAAAATCATAATTCTATGGTTGATTCGTCAAAAATTCTTAATTTGCAATTTGCTTGCTGGCAGTTTATAGCATCGAAATGACGGAGAATTTCAAAAAATTCCTTCCCGATGTTTGGATTACGGAGATTATAACATTTTTTCTATGTAATGCAATAAACAAGCTTAAATTTCCTCTGGGCTCTAAAAAATGGTTCAGAAGTTAAAACAGCAGTTTTTCATCGGTTTGGATAAATGAAAAATTTTGTAGAACACCGAAGGTAATTTCCAACAAGCAAATTTTTGGTGCATTAAAATTCTTACGGGAATTCCCATGTTAAATTTCCCCGAATCGGAGTTGATGAAATTTTAAAGTCGAATATTTCTTAAACTAGGCGTTAGTTGGGCGAAAGACTTAAGGGTTAGCGTGTGCTAATGCAGAATCACATAGGACAATGGCAATGCAGTAGTAAAGCTTACTAAGTTATTCGCTCTCGGGTTCCAATGATTTTGTGAGATAAAAATGATATGGCAAACGCCTCTACTTCAGTCAGGACGGCAGTATTTCGACTGAGGAGAGGATGGTTGATTTTCGGTTGAAACTGCAGCCTTTAGCGTTCATATGTATTCGCGTGAGTTTTTACGAAACCGTGCAAATAACATTGCCCTACAGTGTGCTTTGTCCACATACATTCTGACCCCCCCCCATAGGAATTATCAAATTTTAGACAGTTGCGTTTTGTATTGAATACAAAATTGCATTGCTCATAGGCAGGTTTAACTCTACCAAAAGCACGTACAATGCAAAATTGTAAAAATTTTGTGACATTCGATGCATTCAAAAATTCTAAAATTACGAGAACTTCCAAAATGTCCAAAAGTTGAATTCATTCCCATAAATATTCTCAATATAATTTTTTTGCGTTTAAATTCCTTAAATCAAAATTGTGTGCTTGTGGTTTGGTATATCAAAAAATGAATTGAAATGACCTATGCATTCCACATTTACATCAACGCTTAGTAAAATTTCTTGTCGTATCTACATCAATATGTTAGCAAACAAACGGGCCCAGTGTATTGGGAATGTTCACCGTTTGCCCTGAAATTTAACTCTAGATGATGTAGCAGCTCTCCCGGTGAAGCTATTTCGAATTCCCATGCTGAAAATGTATACGTATTTCGTTGTACTTTTCCCACCGGTCTCGCCCATTCAGAATCCAGTTAACACTTGATGTGTATTAGAACGATCTTCGAAGAATCAGTCAATTTCGGCCAGTTTCAGCTGATTTCGACCAGAATCAAGCCGATAATCGGCCGTACTCAGCCGCAGCCGCAGATTAGCTGAAATCACCCAAGAAGGAACTGATGGCTGTACTTATGGCGACTAAATTATGTCATGTTGTTTTTAGGCTGTTACGGGCTCGCTCTTGAACGTTATTTACAGCAATTTGTGTTTACACATTTTCACAAGGTCATGTTCATTTTCTGCGGAAAGGTTACCACCATTTTAAGTATCAAGTTGCGTGACCGAAACTAACTGAAGTTGCGGAGGACCTCCCATGCAGTCTTAAAATTGTGGCGGAGGGAATTTGAAGTCTGTGGTAGAATTTCTAATAAGTGAATGGGACTTAATAAGCTATGTACGTGCGGCATCCAATAGAGTGCTTGTCGGGATGTCCCGTCCTCGGTGTGCTGGAATAATAATAATAATAGTAATAATAATAATAATGACAATAACAACAAAGGAAAGTGTCCCGAGAATCCGAAATGTCCTGCCCCGGGCAGGACCATGTGTAGTGAGGGTGTCGTAGCTCATCTTCATGTTGTAGCTTCATCCCGACCCCTCCCGGTGACCCTGTATAACATCTTTAGCTGTCCCAGTTTCTCCTTGTCATACTTTCAGGCATGAACTCACATGAGTAACGAATGAGCGACACATTTTATAACACATCAACAACTTGGCAGCTAATATGATGTTTCCAGATTACACGTATGGGTACTCTCAGGAAAATGTGCACTTTAAACTTTAGCTGTTACAGCTCGCACAAACGCAACTTAACTAACGTGCTAATTTGATCCCGGCTCAAATTAAGCTCAATGAGTTGCGTGAGCCGGTGTTTATTGCGTGCGTATTATTTTTTCCTATGTTGAACTCACATGCCGTACTACTGGGAGTTCAGGTTTCCCGGTTCCGTTGTTGAATGCACCACGGTTCGTTTTGGATTTGTTCGGTGTGTGTGTGTGTGTGTGTGTGTGTGTGTGTGTGCGTATGTTTATTGTGTGAGCTTCAGGGAGACTGGTAGTGAGAAGTGAGAGCCGAAGGCCGGAGCCATCAAGCGGCCGTGTTGTCACGGCTGGAGTGAAAGGCTAAAGCGAGCGTTGGCATGGACGGGATTCGCGGCTGGATTTAAGGGAGGATCAGGGCGAATCATCCCAAGAAAGCAATGAATCACACATACAGAATAGGTTGTCTCCGAGCTTCGTATATAGCTGTGGAGCAATGGACGGTTTCTTCAAGCATACTTTAATAAAACCGAGTTTTAGTTACTATTAATTTAGTTGAACTTGTAAGGTGCGGCGAGGAAGGGTCAGAAGACTCGAACTATAGAAAGCTGGCCAGAAGGGTTGGGACGGACAGTGAGAGAGTATTGGGATAACGGGCGTATTTGCATTGCGCACGCATTAACGACGGACGTTGTTGTTGTTGTAGTTGCTGCTGCTGCAACTATTACTGCTGTGTTACCATTTACTTTTGATGAGTGATGATTTGAGTTGAGATTTCACCACCCAAGTTTCGGTTCGTGTGTGAGTGTGGTGGATGATTGTTGTGGTTGGGACGTTCCCCGTGAACGATTCTGGAAGTAAAAGGGTAGTGCCCATCCATCTATGCAGTCAGGAGTGGAAGATTTTACATTTGAGCCGTGCTCTTGGAACGAATATATTGGATTCCCGTTCCTCTCGCAATCCCTTCCTTCATTGTTACCATCATTATATTGTTTTTGTGGATTGATAGGGGAAGCGAGGCAATAAAAAGAAAGAGCGGGGGGATAATCGGAGGAAGAATTATGGCGGGGAGCCATTAGTCAAGTCAATGTCTTTGGATGACGACAATCTAAGCATTGCTGCCAAGAAGACGGGAGGGGACAGAGGGGACCGGACTGGGTCTCTCAAGGGTTCATCCAACACAGATACGAGCAGCTCCACCTCTAACCTCCAGTCATCATCATCAACAAGAACATCATCGGAGAAGGAGAATAATAATAGAAGTGACAAGGAAAAGAAGGACAAGGAGTCCTTCGCCTCTCAAGTGGTTACAAATCCGAATAATAATAGTAATAACAATAATAATAATAACAACAACAACAACAACACGAACAACAACAATAATATCGTCATCGATACATGGGAGAGTGATGTAGAGGACAGCAAATCTCCCGTTCGACAGAAGCCGGAACCGTTTACTGTTGTGATACGGAAGCGGAAGAATAAGACTGGGAACATCATCACTTCGCCAATCGGTAAACTTTCCACATTGTCATGTAATACCTTATGCAATAATAATAATAATTATTGCTATTATAACTATTATTTTTATTATTATTTTATTGGTATGATTTTCTGGAGAGTTTATGGAGGGTATGTATTTTGTGAGGCAGCCTTATTTATATAGTAAGGATGTCATATCTTAATGGGGTCCTTTGAGAAGTAACTTAAAGGGAGATTATTTTTTTGCGCAGGGAACTCAGTGGGCAAAGAGGAGGAGAAGCGGGAGGAGTCGTCGAGGAAGAGTCGGAGCAACAGGGAGCGTCGGAAATCCGTTGGGTCTGTCCCCGGCTCAGATCAGTCAGAGGGGTCGGATGATGGGTCAGTTCGATCCCTACCTGCTGGAGAGTGCACGAAACGAGAAAATATTCCAAAGTCCTGTGCTTCCAGTGGAGGTACTCCCCAGGTGAGTTTCCACCATCACATTATTGGTTGTGGAGCGTCCAGTTGCTTTGTTTGTGTTTCTGTGTGTATCATGCATGTTAACGTGATCGCTATGTGTTGATCGCTATTGAAGAATTTTATGTGCTCATGAAATTTGGTGACGTCGTCGTAATGTACAATTACGGTGTGAGCATACGTGTTCAAAAGTGAGTCTTGTTGATGGGGGAGCTCATGTTAATAATTTTAACGATTTCGTGGGCAGACCTCATACGCGGATATAGCTCGGCTCACCAAGGATGAGGACGTGAAGAAGGAACTCCCCCAAGCTCTGGAAGATTACCCCTCTTTACAGGGATTTGAGAATTCGGAGGGCTCGGACGACGGCTCTGAGCGATCTGTTCATCCCGTGGATGAAATAATTCAGAAGGACGTGGCTTCGAAACCCAGTTCAACTAGCGGTGGCGGCGGCGGCATCCCTCTTGTAAGAGTTCTGTGATTGTTGGTTTATGATTGATATGGTTGCCTTTGAACAGTAGAGTAAGATGATGAGCTTGTAGCAGGTATGGTTTCCAGAGAGAGACTCTGTATAATTTGTGCGTCTCTTTTCTTGTACGAATACAGACCTCATATGCAGATATTGCTAGATTAGCCTCACACGAAGAGAAGAAGGAGGATAGGAAGGAGCAGCCCTGTGAGGATTTCCCCGAATTGAACAGTACTGTGAGTGGAGTTTCTTCTTCCCATGAAACCGCGACGGAACTGTTGCCTTCTCCGAAAAGTGATTCAAGTGTTCCCACATCCAATAAGTATGCACCCAACAATGACAGTGCATTCCCGCAGTTGACCGCCTCCTCAGGCGCGTCTAGAAACAGTGGTACACAGGGTTCCGTAACTCCGAAAACAATGTCCAGCGTGTTGTCGGCTAACACCACCACCGCAGCCGCTGGGACTCCAAAAGTTACAAATAGTTTACCCGCCTCGTCCAGTTGTGGTGTCCCCCGGGCCCCCACGCCCACACAGAAAGCTCAAATAAACTCTCCTAGTCCCGCCTTTGTCTTTGCCACGCACCCGCCGGTGATACGAGATACAGGGAATAACATTAGCGGTGCTGGGGTAGGGAGTAGTAGTAGCAGCAGCAGCAGCGTTGTGAAGGTCTCGGTGGTGACACCCTCATCCCCTGCAGGCGTCCCCAGCCGCAATTCCACGAGCGAAAGCGAAGCAATAGGAACAACAGCAACTATTACCACTGGTACTACTATTACTGTTGCTCCTACTGCAGCAACCGTCAAGTCACGTGTACATACGAGTTCAAACAACACACAGCGGGAGGTGATTTCTGTGTGCGTCAATGGTCACTTGTCCGACAACGAGAGAGATACGGTGATCAAGCAAAGTGATATTCCTGGTGCCAAGATGGAGAAGTCAGCGTTTAGTATAGTCGCACCGCAGCAATTTAATGTAGATTCTTCTGGAGCGGGCCAGTGCACCGAAGCAGTCGTTTTCTGCGGGGAGAATTTCAAGGAGCCCCCACAACTCCCTTCGAAAGACTTAATGTTTGAATTTGGATTCAACGTCAGTGAAGTCCTAGATGATATCAACAAGAAGGTACATCGTATTGTGTCTCTATTCAAGGAGAGTTTGTCTACATGTCCAAGCATTTAGGCCCAACTGCCTGTTGAGCCGGAATCACATTGGTCTCAGATCACTGTTTTTAATTGAGAGGATATAAATTCGTTTTTACTATTCTGTTTTTGGAGTTATTTTGAGGAATTATGACTCACATAGTGTTTCTTGTCATTTCCCTTGTGTGTAGGTACCTCCTGAAATCGCAAATCAGAAAAGTATCTCGAGCAAGCAAACCAAAGGTAAAAATCCACCACCCCCGCCACCCAAAGATGGTCAAAGTCAGAAGGTCTATCAACAGTCTTCCAACAGTAGTGGTAAACCGCTAAGTCATTTCCCACCTCCCGGTCGTGATGACGGGCGGAGGCGGGATGTGGAACGAAGTGATTCCAACAGAGTTTCCAACAGCAAAAATGAAAGTGTGGGGTATAGAAAACCAGCTGGGATGGGGGGACACACTGACATGGAAGATAAAATCCTGCCGTCTCCACCAATCGTGTCGGATGCTCAAGAAGTAGTTTCAAACAAAGCTGAAGTGAGAGTAGTCCCACCACCACCATCTGTCACTTCGGAAAGGTCCCAGTCATACAAAGCTGCTCAGCATAAAGGAGGACATAACGCGAAGAAACCCTTTCAGACTGTTCAGCCGGTGTTGGCAGAGGGAGGGGTTGTGGTGGTGCCGCCCCAAGTGGCAGCTCAAAGTTCAGGAGCTTCCGTGCCAGCGGAGCTGTATCAAAAACCTGGGATTTTGCCGCAGTATCCCCTAGTTCCTCCACCACCAATACAAGTTCATGGTGGCGGTGGCCCAGTAGTCCATCCAAATGCGTACGGGATGGCGGGCTACGTCACAACCACTCCGCCTTTGAATTACCCCAATCGTCTTCCCACAGCCCCACCACCGCACATGACTGGCGCCGGTGTTGTGCAGATGCCGGCTCCTGCCCCCCCTACCCTGTCCTACGATGGTAGCCTGAATCAGTATATCTCATCTGTGTATCAGAGAGGTCCCCCGGCGCCGGTCGCCACCGTGTCCAGTCAAGATGACCACCATAGTACAACGGGGAATGCGCAGCCAGCACAAGTTCCTCTGTCCACCCCAGTAGTAGTGACCCCTGAGTATGTTGGCAGTGCTCCTGGTGGCGGCGGCCAGGGACAGCGGCAAGCGCATGGACAGCATCGTGGGTATTACCACCAAGTGCCTGCCCAGAATAATGTCCCCAAGAGTGACGCCACGGACTCCGTGTCCAACCCGCCTGATACTCGGGAAGCCAATAGTGCTACAACACTGTGTAGATCTCCTGCTCAGCCCATTAACCTGGGGTCCTACTACGACCCACCCAATCCTGCCCGGTACAGCTCTGTCAATGTGGAGGATTTGCGCAACTACTTAGGACGCCGTAAGTATATTTATATATGTACTTTTAGTAGATGAACTATATATTTAAATTGAATATGTATGTAAATATATAGAACTATTCAATGGTAGGCTGCACAGGCTGTGGTAAATGTTTGTGTACTATTATATTATATATATACATATAATCATACTGCAAATTTCCAATTGCAGGAGCCCGGGAGTGCGAGCTACTTCAAAGCCAACCATCGACGCAAGTACTGGACCTGAGTGTTGATTAAATCTGCTCAGTTCTTCTTACACCTGGGTGTTGTTGTTGCATATTGTGAACAGTACTCTGTCCTACTCAGCAGTCAGTGCTACTAATTTCCGATTGCGTTACTGAGCATGTTTACCAAAGGAGGAATATACATTTGTGTTTGTCAGCTTGAGAAAGTTTTAGCTTCCACGGCATCACAGACGCAACGTGTATATATATATATGCATAGATATATATACATACCACTCACGCGGTTAAAACGTCAAAACCTGTACTGGATAAATCATTTTGTAATACGTATAAAGTATATTTTCACATTTTTACGTAATCGAGAGTCCGGCTGAACGGTATTGAAGAAGTGTGGGTTGTGAAAATGATGCTGCGACGTATGATGACGACGTTATTCTCATGTCATTCTCGTGAAAGACTATATTAGAAATGGATGTTAAAATATCTCTCTTCACGCGCAGTGATGCCGAGCGAACCAACTTTTGAATTAACCACCTTTGTTTGCGTGTGAGTGTGAGCAGTTTCTGATTATGTGATGATGGTGAGGATGACGAGCAGAGTAGCGGAGTGGATCCATCTCAGTGTCATGTTGATGTCAAAGTGCGTGTCGTTCCAACACCAGTGGATTTGCTGAAGAAATTATCGTTGATGGTTTTAAATGATATAGGGTATAGGCTTATATACAAAGAATCAAATATTAATCCACACGGTTTAAATTAAGCTTAACAAATGCATCTGTGAGTGCTATATATTAACATTTATGATGATAATGATGATGTGTAAAAAGCCGTACTTATTACTATGCCAAGTCTTAATGGAAGAGTTGGAGGGAAGTCTTTCGGAGGAGAACTTCTCACATGCCCAGGAGCATGATTGATTGTGTGACCCTTGTCGCATATATCGCAGCTCAGCTCCTCAAGGAACCATGGGTTTTGTCTGCTCTTGTTTCTGAACTTGGACTGCATCGTATGTCCGGTGTTCCCACAGTCACCATCTACACACTACTGCTCACCACTCTTCACTCCGCGATCATTCATTAGTGTCAAGATTTATATGTATACACATTTGTATATGTATATATATATATATATATATACATGTACACATCTAAATGTGTGTGGATTCCCCATACACCTGCGTGTAAGCAAAACTGTTATGAGAGCTACCAGTGACGCACTACTGTTTCACGTGGAGACATCAATATTTTTTGAGTTGTTTGTGTGTGAATACTATACTACGGCGGTCAAGATATCAAGAGTCAGTTTTTGTGATGCCTGAGTCAAAGTCAAAGGACCTTATTAATTTAACTATACATACACACATACATGCTTATATCTACCTAGAAATATATACATGTATATATATTATTGTTCAGCTGTGGTTCCATGGACAGTATGTAATGTATATGTGTATCTAAATATAACATACCTTTAAATAATCCTGACTTCCTTTTGAAATCCTCCCCTCTATAGATAGCGTTCAAGTAAGTTATGGTATCGGAAACGCAATGTCCTACCTCTTTTATCTCGCTCTTCTGTAATAATGTATCCATTATCCTTTTCCTCCACAAACTATACTCGAACTCCCGGGGGAATATTGCTGTTACTGCTGCTGCTCCTCGCTAACTCAGACTTGTAAAACATAAATTGGAAGAGGGTTGTATAGCTACACAGGTGAGCCTGGAGTAACTGTACGGGAGCAGAGTGGATGTGTGTCTCCTCAAGATGTTACTGACGATGGAAAAGACGGGGAGAGAGGAAAAAGGAAAAAATGTAAGGAAGTTTGTCATCCTCTGGCATTCAGATCCCTGCCTCGCCCTTGCAGAAAATGGCCTCAGTTAATCATTGTTATCGTTCCCTCCTCTACCTACCCGTATTTTAGCCGTTACTTAACTTGTAGTTTTTGTTTATGCATTAATTTAACTTGTAGATTTGGTTTACCTCTGTAGTATTGGTAATGCCTCTGTGGCTCTGCAAAAATCAACAGCAACCAGCTTGGATCCCTTACCGGCGATTATAATTGTAGCGATAGCCCCAATGTATTACCGGCTCCCTAGAAAGTAGACACATCGAACTAACAAATCTGCCTCGTCCTCCCCGGTGGCATCATCAGTGAATGTAATTTGTAATGTGATTTTGCTTTGGTCGTAACAGTAACAACGTTGCTTGAGGCCTGTGCGCAGGTGTTCTGTAGGATATATCTTATTGTTATTGTATGAAGAACCCTTGCTTCCGTACCTCCAGTATTAATGGATTGTTTCCTTTGATGATGAAGAAGATGATGATCGTAATTTGAGTTAGTTGTTGAGTCGTCCTCAAAATCCCATCCGCGTTCTTCTCCCCATGTTCCCTGCATCATTGAATTGATCAACTCTTTATTTGCTCTGTTATTTGTCTGTGTTTTGTGCACTGTGTAGTTTCTTGTAGTGAGGAATTGTTATTATTAATATTATTATTATTATTATAGTTAAAATTATAATTATAATTATTAATTTGTTTCAAAACCAAGAATGGCTTCCTTTCCCTCTGTTGTGGAAGAATCTGTTTGGGGAAATAATAATAAAAATTAGATCAATATTACCGTGAAAAGGTTTTTATAGCAATATTTATTGAACCAACCTCGCCCCCCCCCTCCAACCCTTTGCTTTACTGTATTTCCCTATCCTCAGTCCTTCGGGGGCTACATCAATATCCCTGCCAGTTGACTCCTCTTCTACTCTTCTTCTTATTACGTACTTTAAGCCATAACACCTCGTGCGTCCTCTGTGTATTGTGTGCAAGTAGCTATGATAAGTGTGTCATGACTATGTATACTTGCTCGTTGTTGATGTTTTTTGTCTGAGGCAAAGTATATGGTAGTGTATAGCGTGTAGTTTGTGTGGCCATCCTTACAGTCGGTAGTGGTAAAAAGTCCTTTATTTATTTTGATCGCTGGTCAAAAAAGCCTCGGACCGACTGAGTGAGCGGTTGACCATATTATTATTATATACTGTTCTTGTTAGCGTGCACACGGCAGAGTCCACTTCTAGTTTTCACATGTGGAAAATAATGCTCATTGCATACATTTATATATAACTATATATGTATATAGATACATACATATATATGTATATATCTACTACGTGTGTAAATAAATTTATACATAGATATATTTCTAAATTGAGAAGTTGTACGAGCTCTCAGCTATATAATCAAGTATGATGAGATTGGAGGAAGTTGAATATATATACCTTGCAGTGATGTATTTTGTAACGGTGAAAGGATCATATTATTAGAATAATTGTAATAATGATGTTCGAGCGAGTGTATAGAGACTTGTTCTTTTCGGTCAGATTTTACTATTATTGTTATTACTATTATTATTATTATTATTATTAATATTATTACTATTATTATTATTATTATTATTAATATTATTACTATTATTATTGGTTCGGCTATTTCCCAGCCTCTTCCATTTCTTTCCTGTGAGTCCCTTGAGAAGAAATCTTGACTAATAACAATAACCTTCATGATATATATCGATGAAATATATGCATGTCTGTTCGGACAGAAGTGGGTTTTGTTGGATAAACTTTACCGCAACAGGCCGGTACTGTTTGAATAATTGGGGACTCGTAATCCCTTCCGCAATGTCCAGGTTCTATATTTTCAATAATGGATATCCATGAAAGTGTTGTCTGTTTCTCATCATCTCAACCTCGCCATTGTTTTCGTGAAACTTTACTCACTCTTCACTGTTAGTACCGTGTTGTTTCAAGAGTATTGCAATTCTTCCTTCTCTCAGCTTCTGCTCTCCTTTCTTTGTACATTGTTCGTATATTTTCCATGGAGTTTTCTCTCCACCCGCTCTATATAATACCTCTCTGCCGAAGGTGTAGACATTGTATGTATTAAGAACATGTACGGCAATAACGCGCTTACTTGGATTAATTATAAATTAATTGTTACAAACGTTACACTATTCCGCATGACGATAATGGTCAAATCCTAATATGATACGAATTTTTGTGTTTTGAAGTCATTATTATTATTATTATTACTATTATTATTATTATTATTATTATTAATATTACTATTATTATTATTATAACTCAAGCGATAAATTATTAGTGGAAGCGAACTGATGATGAGTATTCTAAATCACTGGTGTCTGGTGTGAATGGGTAGCCCTGACTGAGGGGTCCGATACCACCACATAAATAGACGGAGCAAAACAAAAATTATTCGACTCGCCTATAATGCTCTCCACCATCTGTTGGGATTTCAAATTGAAGCTCTGTGAAGGAGAGATGTTTGTTTTCCTTCTTTCTTTTACTGGAAAAATTGGACGTGTTGCTTCCAGTTTTGAATCCCTTTTGGTGCCTGACTTACTACTATTTATTACGTACCCGCACTCCTCTCTTTGTTCACTCTTTTTTCTTTTTTCTGGACGTTTTGTACGGGTACTGTTGTTGTCCCAACTTTGTCCTCTTTGAATTTGGTATATATATAACTGGCGGATACAATAAAAACAGCTGTCTTGATTATTTATTTGTGGGTATTTGGTTGTCTTTGTATAATTTCTTGTTGTGATCCCGCTCACAGAGGAGTTTAGCCCCCGCGTCTTGCATGCACTTCCCAAGCCTCTGTGATAGTTTCCTCAGAAGCAGGGGGTCATGTGTATAGAGCAGTCCCATTCTCCTGTCCTTTCAGCCTCGTATTATATCTTATACAGCTATCACGATCCGCGAGTGGGAATGGGAAAGTGATATGCTGTTTTTATGGCTCACTAGAGCGGGACATAAAGTGAAATGAGCTCTTGAATCCTGAAAATACTTTAAGCTGTATACGAACCCTGCTTGAGAAATAATGATGTGCTGTCAATTACAGCTTGTAATCCGCATGTCAAAATCGTCTCCTTGCATGGCTTAGTCTCACCATAACAGGAAGGATGGCGAGCGGACTATAAGCTATAATAATGCGTTGGATGAAATACTCGGGCTTTCAGTTCTGGGTCACATCAGTACGTGCAGTCCTGTCATTTCACCTCAAGTATCCTAATTGCTTTTGACATGCTATAGGGATGCTCACGGGGCAATTTCTTCTGCTTGCATGACAGGATTAGAAACTTTGTGAGGCTATTATTGCTCATCTCTTCGGTGTAACCTTGAGCTTAACTGCTGCTTTTAACTCCTGTGTTCATTCTATTCACTAAATCTAAAAAATCCGCCATGGGAAAAAGTGTAAGGAATGAATTTAGAAAATATGTTTTTCTGCACCTACGACCCATATTTCCAACGACGATCATTTTAATATAGCTAAAGCATGAGCAGCTGTTATAGATAATCAACTTGATGTGCAGCTGTTTGAACTGCCAATGCTGGCACCGTTGAACTTATTAGCTGAACTTGTTTTATGAAGCGCGAGCTCGGGATCGGGAAAATGTCGATTCACAGACTGTAAAACTATTTAGTGTAAGTCCATACATGTGTGTT
>WJFA01003067.1:0-13919 GCA_009870155.1 Pseudobourletiella spinata | reverse complement strand
GGGGGTCAGGGCTGTAATGTTAACGCCTATGGTGACGCTATTGAAAACAGGGAGGGAGGGGGTCAAAATTTGGCCAAAAAAAGATGACGTAATATGTGAACAGCCCCATAGATATGTAGGGAGTGAGGCGAGTGGGATGGACGCGGACTCACGTTAATACATGCAAGAACAACAGGGCATTACAGAATGCTTGAGCGGATGATTCCCAATCAAAACATCAACATTGGAGGATCACACACACACACACTTATAGTATAGTACACTATATGTTTTCCTTCAAGTCTTCATCCTTGAGTGCCTGGGGAAGAGCCTAATAGCCATATACTACGGACACTCCGTCATCCTTGGGAAATTCCCTCAAAGACTGACCCTAGGATAGCACTGCTGCTGACGACCGGGGATAGCCTCGGAATGGCCCATGACAGCGTCTTTCACAACCCCTTCCACGTCAATGATCCTCCAAACTGGTCATCCAAAGTCCCACATTACGTTTTACGATGGAAAAATACCGGTCATTTACCCGCATTAAGAATCCCTCGCAGTCCCTTTCGCCCGAAATGGCCATTCCGGCTCAACGACTCATGCTTCACGCTCATTTTTTTACAAAGGAAAACTATATAAATACATATATATGTATATATATATATATATATATATATAGGATGGCATGAAGAAAAGGTCAGCCGTATACGTCCCACATCCGCCGCCCCACGGAAAGGTTACTGTCACATGACTACCAGCAGGCGGCGGGCGGGCCTTCATTTCACTTCCTCAAGCCTCCGCTCACCAGTCAGCCGTACAATCTCTCCTTTGCTTGCCGGGCTCACGGCAACATGCCTGCGGACAATGCAACAGCGCTGAAGGGATTTCAGAGGAGGAGGAGGAGGAGGAGGAGGAGGAGGAGGGGTGGGGAGGGGGGAGGCGGGAACTTTCGTTTTGTAACTTGTAACTCAATAACATTTCTACAAATGATGCCGCCCTCGGAGAGCAGCAGCAGCTATATATAATCCATTTCGTCGTTTCCACACAGAGGAGTGACTTGTTCAAGTTAGTTCCCTTGCCGGACGAGTAGGTTGAACCCGATACCACGGCCGAGTGGGTCGTGTGCAAGGGGAGTCTAATATGCTGATTTGACTAGAACTTTAATTGCATGTCGTCGGCCCTTTCTAATTCCGTAGAGCTCGTCTCCGAGTCCTAATCCGCTCCGCCATACTCATGGATGGAGAAGTGTGTATAATTGTGTGTGTGTGTGTGTGCGTGTGTCTGTGTGTCTGTGTGTGTGCGTGCGTGTGTCTGTGTGTGTCTGAGTGCGTGTGTGTGTGTATGTGTGCGTGTGTCTGTGTGTGTCTGAGTGCGTGTTTGTGTGTGTCTGAGTGCGTGTGTCTGTGTGTGTCTGAGTGCGTGTTTGTGTGTGTCTGAGTGCGCGTGTCTGTGTGTGTCTGAGTGCGTGTGTGTGTCCGTGTTTGTGTGTGTCTGAGTGCGTGTGTGTGTGTGGGTGATTGGGCTCGTGTGTGTGTGTGCTTTCCTCATGATCGGGATTAGAGTGGTCCAATCATTTCTACTTACTTACTCTTCGGTCCAAAATCCCGGCATTGATATCATCTGACGGAGTCAGTTCGTGCTAGAAATTTCCAGCTATTATTTCAGCTCTACTGTCATCCCCCGTCGTCGTCGTCGTAGTGGAATTCCTCTGAGATACAAGAGGGTGGGAGTATATGTACAAGGACCGCATTCATACCCTTTTGGCTTACTCACACGGTCATAGTCCGACTTTCACCCAGTTGGAACAGGGAGAGGAGGAGGAGTAGGATGGGAATTACCATGTTGATGGCACTTGTAACCTCTCTTCTCCTCAATTTATGGAATCCTGTAAGCAAGGTCCTAAGCTGCTGGCAGGATCCGCTCCTCTGCCCCACTCTGTGGCATCATATATAGCTTTTCCACCGAGGTTGGGGCCAGTGCATATACATATACATATACATCCACACACACACACACACACACACACACACACAGAGGGTTACTCACATCGGTGTACCTATGCAACTGTGAGCTACAGAGTAGGGGAGGGTCAAACTGGAGTCAAATGAATTCAATTCGTTAACCAGAGCTCATTGGGATATCTAGGCACGTCCGAGGAATGACTATACTTGAAAAAAAAATCCAGTCCCCCTTTCTCTCTCTCTCTTTCTCTCACTCTCCCATCTAATGACTTTGAAGGAGGATGAACATGTGAATCAAACATTTCCAGCCCTCCTCAAGGGTTCCAAGGCCCTGCTTTAAAAAAGGACGGGGAATTAACTGTGGGAGGGGACGCGGGGTGTTGGAGAGAAAATGAAATGGGATGGGAGGGACAGGATTGGCAGTATGACATACTTTCACTCCCTGGAACAAAACTTCCTCATCTCCAACAAGCTCCGCACGGGGAACAGGGCAGGGGCAATCTTCAGTATGGTTTTACCATACTTATTTATATATATGACGCGGTGATGCATTGAGTGGAAAGCGTGGAAAAAGTCGTTTGCGAGACCAATGACGACAGTGTAAGTGTGGAGCCTCATAGTAGACGTGAGTGACTGAACGTGTGTGTTTAGATTTAGACTCCGTCCGACGTGTGCATAAGTGCTAATAAATGATAGGAGAGATGAACGTGCGGCCGGGCCTATACTTATAGATGTGTACATGCGGAGGGTGGCCTCACATGAGTGCGTGCATGGGAGCGGAGAGCATCTTTCCAATCTCATTTTCCAGATGAGTCATCCATATTCGCTGACAATGAAAACAGGAGCTGGGATCCATTATTCTGGCCAGATTCATTTCATCTGTGGAGGTATCCAGCCAGTCATAGGGGTCGCCGGATGGCACACGCAAACAAGAACGCACACACACATACACACATACACACATTCTCACACACAAGCATCCACACTTACCCACTGCAGCCACTGTATCACATTGTAGAACACGGGGCCACCTCCTGTGCACATGGTTGAGTCGCGGTTAGGAGGATAGGAGCTGCCCGGGAGTCCTCAAATGCAAGTCTCAACTATAAATGTATGTGCATCTCACAGAACGTGGGGTGACGTGTGTTATGAGTGAGTGAGTACAACAGGAAATGACAACTGTGGATCCAGGGAAAATGGAACTGTTTAGCTAGTCAAGGAGCGCGGACACGGGAGCGTAGGAGCGCGATAATGGGACGGAGCCGGAACTGAGCCAGAGCTGACGTCTATACAATACGGCTTATGACCCTCCAATCCCTTCCATCATTTTCACGTCCTCATCACAGACCCTTCCGTCTTCTCGGCGCTAATTCACCCGGGACCATCATCATCATCTCCTATTGTCCAGTCCCATAGTTGATGTTTTGCCAATTCCAATCCCTATCTCTCTCTCTCTCTCTCTCTCTCTCTGTCTCGTAACCAGTCCCACTTTGCAATCAATCCGATTCATTCACACCCCTCAAAATCCAACCATGCCTTCCGCCGCCGATATGGAGGGAAAATGAGTTGAGCTGGTAACAGGCTGCACAAACGTGGCTCTCCAAGTTGAGCATTATTTTCTAATTGTTTGTGAGCTTATTTGATACTGTACCGGAGTGGTCCAAGTCAAGTGTAAGATGTAGTTTAGCCCATGGGATTATTATGACGAATGCGCTGGAGGGATCAACGTTGAGAAATCAATGAGGATTGACCTTGTTTCGGGTATAGTGCAGTGTGGGAGCAGTAATTTCCGTAATTAATGGGAATGACAGGGAGAGAGAGAGAGAGAGAGAGAGCGAGAGCCCGGGAGTCCCTCCGCGTGCGACCCCTTTGGCGTGCAATGTAGAATTTTCAAGTCCACTCATCCCATTTGTAATAGTTATTATGAGAAGCCCGCGCGGTGAAGTTTAATTCAATTTGCTCGGGGAACATTATCGGGTGGTCACATTATTTTGTATTAGCCTCTCTGGTCTCACATATGTAAACACAGTGGGTTCATGTTGCGGTGTCGTTATCCACTATTTACTCGTCCTTCACCGACCATTGCATTGTCCCTCATAATCCTTGGGCTTCCCACCCTCCGCACATATGCTCACATGGCAGAGCTACTTTGTCGCAACGGATTAAAAGCCTCTGGTCGGATGGACCCCGGGACAATGGAAGTGTGGGACAAAAGTTTGGGGTATAGTTGTTGTATTATTAGTTGTTGTTCACAGGCCCACTCGCTCGTATCTTGTGTGAGCTGAGGAGAGGCCGACTGACGTGAGTGAGGGAGAGCCTTCCCCGGTCAGCCGGGTGGTGGGCGTGTGTGAAGGTGTTTCCAGCTGTCCAAGCAGATTATAGCTCACCACCACTGCGAGGCTACTACAGGTTTCAAATGCTCCCGCCTTCACCACTGTATTGTATTTACGAGCTATACTACTACCGTAACACCGGATTAGCTGGATTCCATCAAACTACGCCCTAAAATAGGGGACAACTTTCTCGGGGTGAACAGACACTGGTCACATTACCGGAGATGGACTTGTCATCGCCGTAGTTCCACTTTCCATAGTCGCAGTCTACCCCGGGAAATTCAAGAGATATTTCTTGTTCAATGTAGATGAATATCAGGCCGAAATGATAGTTTGACTGCGCATTCCCATAGTAATGCTGTACATTCTCCACCTTCTGATCTTCACAAAATTCGCAAATACTATTGTCATCTGTCCCTGCCACCTGTCACTCCTCTCTACCAGAAGTATTTGCCATTCATTCTAACCTGAGCCATAATCAGGCCGAAATGGTCCCTTGTGCAAGTCATAGAACGACAATTCATGAGACTGTTTTAGTCAGCGGAGCTGTTTTCCTCTCGGGAACCTCCCGGTGGTTTCCAGGGGACTCTCAGGAGTACATGCATGCATATACGTACATGTGCACTCATAATTACATGTCCATGTGTAATTCTGGAGGTGGATGATGATGATGATGATGATGATGATGACATCCCCTGTCATTCCGAATTTGCAAGACGACTCGGTGCCCCGTGGTGGTGGAATAGGAGGAAGAAAAACGGTGGTGATGACCTGCCAGCCGTCCCTGCGCAGGACGACAATGACAGAATGTAATGGCAGTGGTAATGGAAGGGCAAATGATATTAGTACTCCCCATCCACCATGAAATGAGAAAATGGGCCAAATTGAAATTTTTTAAACCCATTAGCTCGACGACGCATGCTGGGTGGAAATCTTACGGTGAGGAGCCTGACAGTTTGTCCTACATGTCATGACAGTAGTAGTAGTCGTCCTCCACTCACGCACCTCCGCGCACACACACACACACACACTCCCCGCCTGGGACAGTAATTGGAGCCGAAAGGCGGCCGGGGCTCTACTCCACTCACAGTCAGAGCACAAATGCTAGATTATATGGTGGAGGTAAGTTGAATACAAAGTATATAAAGGTCCGTAATTTTATTTTCTAAAGCAAACATGGAAGGAGGCCTCCAACTTTTTCTTTTATGAGCCACCCCAAGTATCTTTCTCTAACTCACACACACACACACACACACGCACATACAAGCACACACATAGGCTCTCTCCCACTCTCCGTCTCCTTCCCAGGGTAATCAGCTGAGCCTTCCGTGTGGTTTTTATACGAGAGCCGAACGTTACCGTCAACAGTAAAAGTTGAGAGTAGGAGCCGTGGCACGGGGAAAAGTGTGAAATGGCAGCAGCAATGTGTGTGGGATTTGCAGCCACTATAGGGCTCACGCATCAGCTGCCGGGCATGGTGGGGACCTTCGGCGCATACATTGTGCATATGGCTCCACACACGCATTTACCGCCACACCTGAAGGCCCACGCACACATAAACTCTCCGACGGACCCGTTAGTGAAAAGAAAGATTGACAAAGGAACTGCAGGGGTGGGAACATTAAGGAGAGAAAATTTACCTCCACTTCCTTGTCTCAGCCAAGACAATGAGTGAATCCAATATGGGAAACAATAAATTCTGGCCCGTATCTACGGCGGAACCTCCAGCCGTAAAGAGACAAAAGTCCAATAAAGGCCAAGGAAAATCAAAGGAAATGGGAGGGATGGGTTTTTGTATGTGTGTGTGTGTGTGTGTGTGTGTGTGTGTGTGTGTGTGTATGTGTGTATGCCTGTGTGAGGCGTATATATACGGAAGGCCCACGCACGCACGCAGGCACGCACGTACGGACGGACGTTTGCGGTTAATAATGCGACAACCGCCCCGCCATATACACACACACACACACAAACTTACACTTACACTTTCCAACCAACTCCAACTTGGTCGTGGATCCCCGATCCCCGCACCCCTCACATACGGTACATACAGTCACACACACTGGTTCACTCACCCACCCGGAGCGGCCGCATTCACGACAAGATAACCTAATGCAGAGGTGGTGTAACACGGTAAAAACTTCCCTCCACCCAGCAACTTGTTCAACCCATTGAAATTCACTTCTTCCTCAGAGTGATATTATATGGCTCCATCCATCCCATCAAGGCTTTTGCTTGTCCAATGTTTGGATAATGAAATGTCTTGAGCATATAGAGAGCACTTTCCCCACACTTGCCGCACCCGCCCATGTACTACTACTGCTGCTGCTGCTGCTAGCTATGCTACGACTGGTTGAAAAGTGAAAAGAGCTGGAGCCGAAGTCTCCTTTGCATGTCCACCGAATACATCTTACTACGACGGCCCGATAGATACATACAATTCACTTGACACGCAGGAGGAAGACGTTAAAAGCAGGAGTAATTTGACAGGAGAACCTCACTCTCAGGGCCGTGTAGAGGTAGCTTTTAAGGTTATTATTCCCTTTCAAGGTGATTTCCCTGGATTAGCATGCAGAGATGTTCTGCCGTGAGCGGGGTGCGGAGGGCCGTGCCAGAGTGTGGGAGCGTGTGAAACCTTGACTCTCACTCCAACCATATACATACATGCATCTCCAGTCTACTTATAATGTTGTGAGATGTGCTCAGTGTGTGTGTGTGTGTGTGTGAATGAAGATGTAGCTGAATAATTTTCAGTTCAGCTCCAGACCAACGAATCCCCTCCAGATTTCCCTCAAAATTTTCTACATGATTAACTCCCTCCCTGTGACGTCAAACGGGGAGTGTTTTTTTTTTACTGGAGGCAAAAGCGGCGGCGACACTGCCGCTCGGATTCCCAGAATCCTTTCTTCCCAGTTTTAAACCACCTCTTTAGCCTCCTTTTACCGGAGGTTAATGGGTCCTATTTATGCAATAAATGGATCCCGTCGTCATGCTAGCGCCTGCAACCAAGGTAATTTCCCTTGAAAATTACTGCCGAGCTGTGTTCATTTGTAAGTGTGTGTGTGTGTGTGTGTGTGTATTTCCAATGTAGTCCTACCCGCTCCCATGCTCTACTTACCCCAGCCTCCGAGTGAGCCTGAGGGAGAACTTTCTCACACCTCCACCGATGTTGATGCAAAATTGCATACTTCAGCCGAGTTAACGTGCCCTGTTTTTCAGGGAGACGGTGACGGATGATGACTCTTTGACGGTGACGGCGGGCGACTCCGACTTGCAAATGACTCTGTCAAAGATGTTTCTCAGGTCGTTACAGGTAGGTACGGGGCAATAGTGGATGTAATGGTGGCACACACAAGACGGCGTCAACAACAAGCTTACAGCCTGTGGGTAGTGCTCACACACGCTTTGCTATACTCATGCCGATGTGAATAGTGGAGACACTATTGAATCCATTTCGGAACGTAAACACTACTGCATTCACTTTGGAACACAGACGCTATTGCATCCACTTTGGAACACAGACGCTACTGCATCCATTTCGGAACAAGTCAAACTCCCCCATGTGACACCCCATGGCAAACAGACAGACAAGATCGGATAGGATCCGGTAATAAATATTTCAAAGTTGGTTCTATTGGGACGTAGCCAGTACTGCGTTAACTCATTTCCAAAATGGAGACGACAACAGGTTTTGACCGTAGTAGGCTACGAAGTTGTCAACTCCAATGAGCCCCTCCGGAGTTCTGGAGGATACTCTCAGTAAAGACTCACTTGACTCTGTAACAGGTTCTTTTTCCCCCAACTGCTCATTGGTCACGTGGTTCAGTGGAGGATCTGTGCATCGTGGCCTTGCTCCCGTTCTTCCGCAGTTGTCCATGAAGGGGGAACATGCGTGTGGACCACTGTGAGAGACTACTGACAACGAATTAGTTGGCACAACTGGTGGCCACAACAGCTCGTGCAGGTAATTTTGAGAGCTGGAAGGATAATTAGTCGCTTATTACTGTGACAGGTAATTTGTGCGGCTGAGTACCTTGGGGAAGTTGGCAAGTGCCGCTTTTGGAAGGACGACCCTGTCGTCCTACCAACCCGGAACGACCGTGGCCCGTCAGTCCCAACATGCCCTTCACCCGGGATATCTCACAAGTCCCACAATACTTGGCTATATGCCTATGCCTATAGCATATATGGAGAAGCGTAAGTACAGGGAACTTAACCTTTCATCTACAGCTCATCTTCCCAGATCAAAGGGAAAGGATATAGAAGAGGTCCTTGAAGCTTAGCCAAAGTAAATGGAGAAATTTGTGAGACGAGAATCCTCCATGTTCCCCCGTCATGGTCCTCCGCCACTCGTCGTCCTTGTAGTGGTTCAGAGATCCAAGGCACGTCTGTCCCGCTCTTTCTCTCTGTCTCCTATCGCATAGCCTTTCTCCATGGTGCTCTCCTTCTTCCGCATTAAAAAGATCAAGCTGAGCAGAGGACGGCGGAGAAGATGCGGAGAGGAGGAAGACTCTCCTGCCTGATTCCACCTCCACCTCCACCACAGTGCCATGAATATCTGAGCAATTCCGCTGTGGTCGGAGGAGCTTTACCAGGGAAAAGCTTGGTTTACTCTGCATTTCAAATAAGGAGGTGGCCACGGGTTCAACAACATTACTCACATGCCTTGAGGTGAACAAAGGGATTTTATTCCCATTCCCAAACATTCTCTCTCTCTCTCTCTCTCTCTTTATCTTTCGCTCTCTTTTTTTCCTCGCCCTGCTCTGACCTTGCTTAAATGCTGCGGTTTTCTCATCTTCCCAGGCCAGAGCACCGAAGTGGCTTTATATAGGACAAGTCTATGGAAATAGAGCACTACGGCGGGTTTGTGGGAGGACAGGAAAAAGATGGGGGGGGGAGAAAGCCTGCGGTAAGTCCTCTGAGCAAACCAAGAGCACGGATGAGAAGATCAAAGAGTTTTCCCTCGGAATTTTCCTATGATCATCTTAAGAAATTACTCCGACCCTTCCTGGTCCCTGTGCCAGCTTTCCACCAGAGGATAACGCATCTCCGGCATGGGAGGAGTGCAGAGTGTCTTAACCCATGAGCCGGCTCCATCCAGTGCTGCTTGTTAAGGCCGTCGCCGCGGCTTTTACGTCCATCGTAAATGTCAATGGTGTACAACACAAGAGGAGTCTCACAGTCACAGTAATGATTCGCAACGCAACCAAAACTGTCCTTCCACATCCTTCCCTATGAAATATTAAACTTGGGTCAAAAGTTGCTCCATTTATTGCTCCCTCTCTGTCTCTCTCAGTCTCGCTGTCTAGTTCCCGCAGCTCCACACACTCTGAAAATCAGGGGGAACGGTACAGGGCGTCATAGTAAAAGCCACTTCCAGCCCTCATGAGTGGTCGTTGTTGTCTCTGTCTTGGTTAAGTTGAAACTTGGTACTGCAAGTGCAAGTATTTGTGTGTGTGTGTGTGTGTGTGCCCGTTTGTGTGTGTGCGCGTATGTTTGTATATGACCGTTGAGTATGTGGAAGGTCCAATATCATGAAATTAGTTCCGGAAAATAAACACTGTCACATCAATCAAGGCTCAAGGAGTGAAAAGGTTGAGTAGGAACTGAATAGCTTGGAATGTAGATTGCCTCTGTGTGGTTTATCCCCGTCAGCCAATGAGCTCGAGATGCATCATATGTTGAGGCAATATTAGTTCACGTCCGCAAGCACACTCACACACAAACACACACACACACACACACAAACACACATACACACACATACGCAAACACACCCACTCACGTAAGATCCACAGTTGCACCCACGCATAAACTTGGGCAGGCTGCACAGAGCTTTAGTGCAGTTGTGGGGACGGAGACTTTAATGAATCTTACGCGTGTTCCACCGCACTCTTGCTCCACAATGGGGGTATGTGTGAAAGCTGTCAAAAATATATGGACGTCCCAGGGATGTTGTCGACTCATTAAGTATATCCACATGCTACGTCGTGCACCCAGGCGACGCTCTGGAAGGAGGGGATGACCACGGAGAGATGGTTGAGGAGGAGGGAAATGGAGCTCAAATGCATACGTATCAAAAGGGATTCATCCTTGAGCCCCTTGTACGTATGTTCACTTGTGTATGTGTGTGTGTGTGTGTGTGTGTGTGTGTGTATGTGAGAGTATGTGAGCATAATCCGGTGTCCCTTCTTTAATTCCTTCATGTATAGCATAAATATTCGTAATGCAAAAAATGGGAGAGAGGAGGAAAGTGGTGGTGGTGGTGGTGGTGGTGGTGGTGGTGGTGTGGTGGTAGCGGTGCGATGGGAGAGGGTGAAATGGGGTGGCCATGAAAAATGTAATAAAGAGAGCAATACAATGTGTACGAGTGGTAGACATATGTACATGGGTAAACGTGTGTGGAAACCCACTGGTTGTGCCACCGCAAATCCTCGGCTATATCAACCTATATAATAGACACAGGGGTGAGCATATGGAGTGAAATATTTGAAGGGGAAATTTTCCGGACACTGAGTCCTACATGGCATTAGACAAGTGGAGCAGCGGGATGAGAGAATGGGATGGAAGCAATCACCCTCCTGTGCGCCGTATAGTGTAATCCACGTTTCATTCAATGGAATGCACTACCATTAACCCTGCGTGAATAATCGGATCGGGAATCGAGAGGGTGCAACGTTTCATCTCTGCTCTATCTCTCTCTCTCTCTCTTTCTCTCTTTCCCAGCGACCCAATGGGAGTGCCTTACCATACTTTGAACACACTCACCCTCATACTTATCTCCTCCATTCCATGGTATCATCCCCGTCTTTTTCCCCTTTTTAAAAACAACTGGAACAACCCCTTTGTAATGGCCCTGCACTACTGTCAAGTGAAGGGATAAGTCATCTATGGATTTTCCATTCCGTAACAACCAGTTGATTACATCCGGTGTTATGGTCCACCAGATCCGCCGTTTAATGTCAAACATGGGGAAGCAGCATCAGGTTTCACAACTTGAGTTGATGACAACTTGTGGGAAATCAGGGGCCCCGTCTGAATTCACGATCTACCATCGCCGTCTTTCCTAAACAGTTCATATAATTACGCCACATTCCCCATCATTAGTACACGGGGATTATAACGGTGATTTCAAAGTCTTCATTCCTTGAATTTTCCACCGTAGCTACCGCGGTAAACTTTGAATCCAAGTGTGACTCCAATCGCAAAGCAAGTCTATGCATTGACTCCATTGAGCACCACTCCAAGTTGGAATAAAGTTTATGGGCGTACCATGATTAAGGGTGGAGAAAAGTGGCACGGAACAAAGGGTCTACTCTTTGGGATCTTCCATGGAATATCCATGGGAGTAAAGCGTATATGTGTACTTTTGGCACACTGTAACTGCCGCGAGCCATGAGCGAGAACCCTCGTGTGAGATGTCCGCGAGAGAGATGTGGCGGCGCATGTGAGTGCGGTGCATGTATACGTGGGCACTCGTCGGAGATGCACTTGCATTCTCCCGTCCCTGCTGCTGCTCAAGTGAGCAGACGGGAGTACTACGGGAGCTTTTAGCAGGAAGACCCACACATGAAGTCTACAGTAGTGTAGTAGTGACTCTCTCGACTACACATCCAAAAGTGAAGCGGTGGGCCTGTACACTCCAAGGTTTAATTTGGAGTCGATGTGGCCCCTCCGTGCGTGAAGGGAGAAGGGACTTGGAAGTGCTCGGAACTCACTCTCAATCCCCCCCCCATACATATTCAACCGTCCGCGCCTACATACATTTGGCCGTGGAGACAAACACTCTTAGACCGGATTAATATCATTTGATGAAAAGTTTAAGCTGACGGCAAACAAATCGATGACGATAGGTAAATACATTTGAGGAGATTTCACTACATTTTTCAATTTATCCCAAGGAAAACACGGAATCCCCCTTACCATCTATTTCAGTCTTGAGAAATTCAATTACACAATTGAGGTCTTTAAACTCTCATCTCCAGATGGACGTGCCGCCGGAAGAGACTGTGAGGGCCTAAAGAGAGAGAGCTACACAGGCGGAGGTTCCTGCTCATGCACATGCATCGTTCACACAGACTTAACTTTTATGGCTGGAAGGGATGAAGAGGGGGGGGACTGAACCGGCTTTTTACCAATTTCTCCTTTATATTATGCCTCTCCAATTGCTTTGTTCTCCTCTAAATTCTCCCATCAAATCTAGCAGCCCAGTCTTATACGGTTTCCCCAGTGGCAGTTTCACATACACACACACACACAAGCACATGCACACTCACGCACGTACACACAGCCTGGCATACACAATCATCTTTGCACACAACGTCTATCGCTCCCATTCTCCTCATGATCAATAAAAGTCGGCTGCAGCCCACTACTAAAAGCTTTTCACAGTAGCGGTCGTAACCACCTTGAGCGTGGAGTTTAGGCTAAAGCCACTACACTGCCCTCCGCCCCATGTCTCCATTCTAATTTCAATGGATCCCAATGAGAGTGCCCTATCTTCACTCCTGTGAATGCAGTAGTGGCAGTGGAGACCGTGTGGCTATGAGCTGGCGATAACAACAGCTGTTGCAAAATTCTCAAGGCCGCCATGCCATTATGAAAATAACATGATAATATTGGACCAGACAGACGCCACTTACCTGTTCCCTCCAGCTCGGCTGCTGTCAGGTGTGTTGTTGCTCCGGTGGAAAGTGTGAGAGAGTGGGTGCGGGTGAATGCTAACTAAAGGAAACTATTAGCAGCGTCTCACAAACTCAATTTCCCCTCCCGAGAAAAGTGTTATGACACGGGCCAATGGAGAAAGTCAACCTGGATTCACCCTTCTTTCCAGGCCAATTAAAGGGGCTCAAATGAGCCGTTGAGGAGTAGGAATCCTGTCTAAAAACAGAAATTATTGAGAAAATAGGCAGAGAGTAATTAGATTTGAAATGGGAGGCGGGCGGGTGGGGCATATCGTGGTTCGTTCATTCATTCATTCATCCATCCATCCATCCATCCAACAGGGCAGCTCTGTTGTGGTGTGTACGGTTGTGGCTCACGGTAAAATAATTAACCCCAGTCCCCGGAATAAATTGAATCCATGCTCCAAGCTCCCAGAGTAAAACGACGACCATTCACACTTTGACGACCTGACAAAGGGAATGAATGAGAGGAGGTTGGGAGGGAAATTTGCATCTTTACAATCTGCCGCCGTGCACCTTTTGTTCCAGTGCGGGTAGCGGAGCGGAGCCCCGAACAAGTTAGTCAGAGCAGAGTGGAGTGTAGTGGTGGCCCATGTGAAGGGTGTGTCAAAAACTAACTTATTCCGCCCATGTCATTATTTAGCAGCTCGTGCTGTACAAAATGGGCTTGCCGCTTGAGTAAATCGACGAGTGGTCCCAATGTATGATTTTAGTAGTGTGCAAGAATTCCAGTTGTAAAATCTGTATTGCTCTGTCTGTCCGCAACAACTGACTGAGAGGCAGGCGGGGAAGCCTTTTGATAAATCCGTCCGTCGGCCCAGCCGACCCCTTAATAGTCCTCATCAGTCCACTCCAATTCAGACAGTGGTGTCCTTTTCCCGCCTGAGCAAATCCAGCTAGGGAAATGGATGATGGAGCGAGTGGGAAAGCAATGCCACAAGTTGAGCCGCAGATCCGCTCTA
>WJFA01003066.1:0-13920 GCA_009870155.1 Pseudobourletiella spinata | reverse complement strand
TTGTCGAAAAGGATCATCTCATCAATTCTTGTACATAACACATCACACCATCAACGTCAAAAATATAGCTGCAGAGACACCCTGTACACTATTGTTACACGAGTTTATTAAAGGCGTCCAATGAGGAATTCTACATCCTGTGGCGGTTCTGTAGTGAGAGTGTGACGGGAAATCTGTCTGTTGGCAGTACGCCGCTTCGGGCGGTTCAGGTGTCCAGATCGGATACGACACCGTGTCGACACATATGACTAATAACTCGGAGGAAATTCAGAGAGCCGGAATAGAATGGCTGGCGACGCATAAAGGCGTCCATCTAAGGCTTCTATCACACGAACACTTACATGTGCATGTTAACGACACATTGAGGTCAGGGATATTGCCAGTACAAGTTGTGGACCCTACAGATCACCACCCACTGTTTATTTAGTGGAGCACGTTTACCCGGTCATCATGACGTCTAAGCTCATTAGTTACAGTGTTATTGAAGCTGGTAATTATACTACGCTAATTATGAGTCAATATGTACTAAATATACCGCACTTACCTTCTGGTGCAGGGGAAGAGAGTGAGAGAGAGAAAAACAATGATTTGTAGGTGGGTGAAAAGTAATTAAAAACCATTTGATTTTTGTCGTTTTAATTTCCTCCATATTCTCGCCGGATTTCCTCCATCTCTTTCCTTCGCACGGTGTGTACTACTAATAATATACACTACGGCTCCTCCGCAGCCATCAATGTCTGGCCTTGATTAGTACATGTGCGCTGGAATGAGTGCTAATGTAATCCTCTTTGTGTTGGATATAATACTATTGTAGAGGCTACTTTGAGCTCTGCGAACGTGAGCTTAGGATCCGGATTAAGTGTAGTACGCTTCCAAAATATCTGTGGCATATTAAGGGGGTCGTTCCTGTGTTGATGTTGTTGTTGATCAAACTTTACATGTTTTCACAGACAGGCACACATTATAGGCATACATACGTGGACACACATGTGTGGCGGCGTCCGTGAAAGCCATATATTTATAAACTCCAGAGTAAATGCAAAAAAATCGCGAGCTATTAACACTGTTGCTATTATGGTGATGTATAAGAATGGGGATATAAATTATGAGATTTAAAATGATTGAGTTTGAAAAATTGACTGGAAAACTTTGAATGGACACAGGTATGTGAGATCATGTGGACACTGTGGCCGTCATCTCTTTTACTATCATCTTCATCGTCATCACCATCACCGTTTGCGTCGCGTTGGTTATTATATGCGTTATTATTATTATTATTATTATTATTATGTCAGAGTATGTGAAAATACACAAATGACCTGGAGGGGTAAAGGAAAGCTAATATTTAGAGAGAGAGTCGGAAGTTTATTGGCGCATATATATATATATACATATATAAAGTAGTGATGATGACTCTGATGATCCTGGATATGAACAATCCATTATATCGTCGTGAAAATTCTGCTTCATTCGGGGAAAGGAAGACACAATCACACGTCGTCATCCACATCATCATCATCTTGAAGAGAGAAATCAAGGCTCCTCCCTGTTATTATTACCCTTCTGTAGGATGATACTAAAACTACACTGTTGCTATACTTGTTACTATTATACTAACCCGTATAGTTGGTACACATAGCATGGAAAATCCTAGCAGCCCGGGCAATCCCCGTCATTCATATTATTATTCTTATGATTATTATTATTATCATTATCATTATTATGATTATATAAAGCACTTGTAATCAACTTTGTCTGGACTCCAAGATTTATTATTACAAAGAGGAATATAATCTGAGTCGCATCATTACTACGCTACTATTATATGCATGAGATAGTAGTATAAGATTATGCAGGATTAACCTCGGTCATTCTGTATTACATTGCCTCTATAGGAGCATCGTCGTCGTCAGTACGATACGACATATATACATACATACTTAAATACTAAATATATGACTCTTTACCGTCATCTTGAGGAATATAATATGATGTGCTCATAGTCCGTAAGCGAGCAAGAGAGACAAAGAGAGGTGAGACGTACACACAGACAGGGATTTCTATGTGCATACGTTAATGTTAGCTGCTGTAAACCAAGATTTGTTACTGTCCAAAAGTTGTCATTCAAGTTGAGTATTCTCACACAACAACAACAACAACAACAACAGCAACANCAAGTTGAGTATTCTCACACAACAACAACAACAACAACAGCAACAATTTAATAATTCTTCCATCATAGCATGCATAATTTCCCACTATACAATATTTTCCCGGGTTATGGTCCATAACGTAGCTTATGAGCTCTCCAGCCTTGCTGCAATGCTTCAATGCATGATGTATCCAAAATGATGATTTTCCAAAAAACACATTTTAATATGTATGTAGCAGTTGATGGTGCTGCTGTGGATTATTGTTCACATGTATGTATTTATTATCATGTGTGTAATATGTGAGTCGTCTCATCCTGATCATCAGTGAAAGTGATACAGTGTACTACTGCTACTACTACTAATGCTGCTACAAAAAGAGGTAGAAGCAATGTCAAGGTCAAGCTTATTACAGTCTACTGGAATATATATAACTACCGTGCTCCGTCATAAATATATTAAAAAAAAGAAATAAATGTGTGCATATACGCAATTGTGATGAGCCGGTATCCGCGGCGACGATGATGACGACGATCAGTTGTAATTGTTGATCCATCGTTTCGGAACACGGTAGTCCTTTTTTAAAAATAAATCCGGGCCGAACCACGGATATGAATTGCTCCTCATAATGTATAAGCGTACTCATTACTATTATATAATTATGTAATACACACACACCACCACACGGTAAATTTCCAATAGCCCTTAATTTTATAGCGTGGGGATTTCATTTTTATTTCACACACTATACTGGTCTACTAGGGTCAGGAATTATGTGTTTCCGTTTATGATGAACGTGTATTATATGAGTTTTACAGCGGTGGAAGGCGAAATGGAGTATAGATGTACCGTGAGGCGATGTCTAATGTGCGCCGTGGCAATGCCCGAGATAAGATCGGTCTGGTAAATACCATGAATTAATACGGCTGCTTGCGATTCATCAGTCATGCATTATGGTTAGTACTTTCTTGTGACGTTGGCGGGAAACTGGCGACGACCAAACCTCTTCAAATATATACTGGAAAAGAAAAACGAAAGGACTGCCTCCATATAAATCAAGTGTAGCAGAGAGGGTGTAGAGATGCGGATGAGGTGTGAGGCCTATGACAGGCGGAAATTGCTATAATTAGTAGTCACAAGGTTTGTGTGTATTTCCCTCGAATTTTTCCGTTTCATTTTCTTTCCATTACCGTGCAATTATTATTATAGTAAACATATATATACATATACATATATATATATATATATTGATAAACACATATTATATCTTCTCTGGTCGAAGAAGCATATAATATTAATAATGAGTAAAAATTTTAAAAAATGTGTAAAAAAAACATTGTCCTCCTCGTGTGTTTTAAGCTACGGCGCGACAATTACTACGCATATACATACATGATGTGTTTGAAGGACAGAAAAAATATTGAGATGACGATGACGACAGAGTTGTTATCATTTTGTGTTTATAATAATAATAAACACATGTATACACAGTCAGTTTTTTTGAGTGGACTCGACGACGACGAGAAAAAATGAAGAAGAGGAATAAGAAGAAGAAGAAAAAAAAGGGGGTGTGGACATAAGGACAACTTGTAGGTTGAGTACTGTTATTGGTACACATATATTATTATTATTATTATAATTATTGTTATTATTGTTGCTATTATTACCAATGTATAACCAATACAATCGTCATGAAACCGTTATTGAAATAACTGCAATATGTAGCTTTTTGTAGTCATAGTTATACCCTTTAACTTAAAAGTGTTTACAAAATTTTTACACATTCGGTTGTACGGTTATGGATTTTTGGATAAAAAAATTGTATTTTTTTGTAAATTCGGCCGAGATGATCATTATTGTTACTATTATTTATGATGAGAAACAATAAAGATATCAGTGTGTCTATTATTACCTTTACCTTATATAAAGTGAGCGGTTGTAACTCTTCATTTACATGTAAAGAGGGTTGCTGATCTATGTTTGATGATATGACACGACGAGGTTGACATTCGAGCATGTGCTGGGTGGGACGAGATTGCTTTTCATTCTTGAGTTTTCTGAGCTCCGCCGATTTCCCATCTTGGCATATTGGGAGGGAGGATAGAATTGACTTGGATTATGTACATAAGTGTAGTAGTGCCCGGAAGGTAGCATTAGTTTTATGACAGCATCAACTTGCAGGGTCGGGTATTAATGGTGAGGGAAACGGCGGTGACATAACAACATTTACCGCGTTCTGTTTGATGTTTTACTGGCTGGCTGTTCGTCCACCGTAATTCAAGGGCCCTGCTCCAGTAATGCATATGCTGGCATGCGGGTGGTGCTGGAGACAAGATGGTGGTAGGACCTCTGCAAGTGCGGAACTTTAGTTCGTGGGAGTTCCGTATTAGAGGTTCCCTGGGGAACTGTAAGATTCAAACTTACAAGGTTAATTACTGCTATGGAAAATAGACATTGCGTTACCCTGTCTCTGCTGGACAGTTAAAATCTGCCGAGCTATATAACCATTCCGGATCTTACAGGTACAATACACGTTATAGGGCTAGAGGGTAAAGTATATAAGTGCCGGGGTGAACGCACGGGGGGAGGGGGAGACTGGAAGGTTAATTGCTTTGGGGTGACATTTCCTGTAGCAATGTTCCATAGGCAGACCCGAGCGTCTCCCGTGGCAGTTTGCGCATAAAACAGTCACTGAGACCCCGGGGGGAGTGTTTTGTCCAGTAATACCTTCCTCCATCCAATGGCCCATTAAGAAATGAAAAGTGTTTCCCGAAGTTTTTCCTTGGAGCAGCAAATGATCCCATTTTCACTCTCTATACATGCGTCCAGTGGGGGAGACCATTTGTGGACTCTTTTTTTTGTCCGCGCAAAATGACTGTAGCCGCATGAATATTGCCCGTCGTAATTACCCTGCGGTTTTTCTTTGGCTGGGTTGGAGAAAGACGTGAAATAAGAATAATACTTTTCTTTCTCAGGAGTTAAATAATAACTACAATTTTATTAGCTGTCTAATGCAGTCAATTCTCACGTTGCTCCTCCTCCCGCATTGCCTGCCAGAAACTTCGGGAGGCTTGGATTCGAGCAGTTAACGAGGGAAATGATGGAATCGCGTGGGCGAGCTCAAATTTCAAAAGGGGTCAAGTGCCTGTTTTGGCAAAGCCAGGAAATGCAGTACTGATAGTTGCGAAATGCTTGCTCAACTAATGATTTTAAGCTTTCCATGCCGACGGCCAAAACGTGCATACGTTGCTACGCCAAGGCTTAAAATCTGTAGAATGTGAAAGGGCCAAGCACAAGCACTCTCCGAGAACGCAGAGCCCTCAGCAATTACAGACATTAGATGAATAAACTGGTGTTTTATTTCAACATCCTAAAACAATCTAAGAAACAAGTAATGACACACTTACATACACCAGAATCACCCTTGTACTCTGAGGATATAAACTTTTTTTTAGAAAAATCACTTAAATTACCTACATAAGAAGAAATGAAAAACACATCCTGAAGTGAAGCAATAAAACTATTGAAATGAGGGAGTGTGGCTAATATCACGGCCCCTATATGCAACTCAGGACTTAGATCATTGACGGGGAATAATGGGGTTGGCGGAGGAAAAAATGGTCATGCATTACCAAAAACTTGAGAGCTAGAGCTCATTTACATGGAGTCAGTTCACGAGTCTCCGTCGTTGTTGTTGGATAAAAAACAGGAGGGGGACACAAATTCGTCTTATGACCACGTTTTCTATCAATTTGGTGGTGGTGGTGGTGGTCCTGGCGGCGGCTGTGGCTGGAATCCCCGGGGTACTGATGGTAGCGGAGGTGGGGGATAGTAAGCATGTCCTGGAACTGGAACTGGTACGGGCAGGGGTGGGGGCGGAGTGTTCTTGTGACCAAAGCTTCCTGGGGGTAGAGGTGGCGGAGCCGAGAATGGAGGCATGGAAGGTGGCATCCCCGGCGGGGGAAAACTCACATTGAATTGGCCAGGTCCAGGTGGAGGAGCTCCAAATGGGGGAGGCGGAGCTGGAGCTGGTACTAAAGTTGGAGTGGAGTTTGATCCGATGGGTGTAGAAGTCTTGGAGGCACCCGCTAGAGAAAATATTCTTTTTTGTTAATTTCTGGAACACTACATGCGGTGTCATAGATCTGTTATCCTTAGCACGTATGCAAGAACAGGAGGCAAAACGTGCTTTAAAAAATTCGTAAGGAAAGATAAATCATAAGCACAGGCTTAAGCATTTAATCTACCTTCATGCTCATTTTCCACAGCTCATGAGCTAAAAGCAAGTGAGTCTTAAAATGGAGACCTCCTTAGAATAAAAATATTAGTGACAGACTCTGAAATAAACCCCATTACCTAGGGTCGGTGTGTTATTCTGGTTAGGGGGTGAGGGTTGGGACGGCAAATTATTGGGCGGTGGTACGGAAGATGGAAGACCTGGAGCTTTCGGTGGCGGGGATTCGCACGGTGACGGATTCTGTGTTTGCGAGTAGAGATCTAGAACTTGATGGCAAATATCTTCCAGAAGCTCAATGGACATGTCTTCAACGAACATATCCCACCATCGCAAATGATCCGAGGTCCGGGCATTCCAGTCTACAACTTCAAACTTGCTCAATTTTCCCGCCAAATACATGAGAGCAATGGCTATTATTTCCGGCTCCCACTGGAGGCACAGGGTTGTACATAAGCTTCATAAACAAAAAATGAAACTTCATTACCATATTTATCCTGCGAGAGTTCACGACAGAAAAAACGTACCTGTCATTTACGAAGGTCCAGGCCATCTGTACCATTTTCTGCAAACGGCTTTTATCTCCCTTAAGACACTTGGCATATTTAAGTAGAAACGTATACGGATGTTCCACTTGGAGGTCAAACTTAATCGTCTGGAGCAAGATTCTCTCCAAAGTCATTACTTCTTCCTGAAATGAATTAATTGTCAAGAAATAGTTATAATAGTAGATTAAGCATGAATTAAATATTTCCGCTTTATGGAATCAAACCTAGTTAGTACACAGTCAAACAGGTACATGTTCACTAAACTGCTGGTCTAAAACCAAATGAATTTACGTACAAACTGATTTCGAATGTCGGCTCCAAATTGGGATTCAAACTTGGTCTTGTCCATACGCTCCAGTACCGCTTGAGCAGCCTTGATTACGTCCTTGCACTTCTTCGGAGTTTCTTCTACCTTCCCGGCCAGAAATAGGCACGCACAGGCTGTGGGCTGTAACAGTACAGTGCCAACTTAAAACAAAGGAATCCTATACCCATTTCCAAGTTGAAGTACTTACATAGCGGGGGAAATTCTGAAACGTATGGTACATGTAGAACCTGTGGTAATAGACAACTCCAGTTGCCATAGTAGTCAGGCTCAGATTCATGTGAGTCCCCAGTTCGATTATAAAACGCGCACCCTCCCGCCTGTACCTAGCTTCAGTTTCCTGAGGGAGACCCTCTATTATCGAAGGCGTTTGCCGGAGTTCCTTCTTGTCGAAGTACCATCGGGACACCTTATGATTTTGGCTACTATTGATTAAGAAAGTAGAACATGTAAATTAGATTTTAACCATTTTCGTAATAATTAATAGTGTTTATAATGCAATACATGTAGTTCAATTTTTAAAAACTCATTTAGCGTTTTAATTTCAAACTTACTTTGCCTCCATCACTCCGTTTTCCTCACAAATCGGCATCCAAGCAGAACAGGGTGTGTTTTCTACCAGTATTAAACAGAATAAATGTTGAGTTTAGAAGTTAATAACAGCACTAGGCCGGGTTTAACTGATCAATAACACAATTATTTGAAATAGGTATACATAATGTTTGCGACTACTTGTTAGACGGAATGTCCCTCCCCAACTCTCAATCGCGTTCTCCAGAAAATTTCCAGAGTGACATTCAAAAGCTTCCGCAGCTTTTGTCAGCTGACAGAGTAATTCAACCAATGCTACTTGCGGAGGGAAAATAAACTGCGAAATCCTGCGAGTTTTAACCTGCAGGCGAATGACGTGAGATTCAGAGATACACAAATTCACGTATTGCTGTGGGCTATAAGGAGCTTTAAAATGTGCAAGATCACTTTTAAACTGGGGAAGAATAAACTTTTTGTCATCAAAAACTATAATTCACGTTCAGTTTGTTCGATTCAGTGCGGTACTCAAAATTTGCAGATTTTCTATTCCTCGCGGTGATTGCATGAATTTGAGGCTTCTGTAATACTCTTGAAAACTTTGATGATTTGTATCCAGTTCAACTCATCGGTACGATGCAGTTGATCCCATTCTGGGGCTGTTAGTCAAAATTATCAGGCTAAGGAAGGTTGCGTGAATAGGTTTCATGATGCCTAGCCTTACCAAGTTTGCACACGGGCACGCGTTCGAAGAAGGTGGAAAAATCACGTATTTTATTTCAAATCCGTGGAGAGATGATGAGTTTCTTCCATTGGATCTGTCTGTATTAGAAGCAGCAGAATTAGGAGAAACCAAGGACACGGGAAGAAAGTTTTATGAAGCCTACAGAGTAACGGTGAGGGTTCCACCTTATCAATAAAAATACTCATTTACAATGACATTGATTTTAACAGTTCCTTATTTCTGACTTTCTGTGTATATTTCATATTTTGATGCAGATAACTCAGAAATCCCTTCGAAAAGTATGGAGGGATGACTCAGTTGAAGTTACTTCATCAGTGTCAGTATTAAGAGACGCCTTAAATGGATCGGACATGTTTCGGCTGAAGCTAAAAATCCTTGAGGATGAGCTACCGTATTTAGAAATTCGACAAGTAGAAAAAGATGGTGATCGTTTGATTGCTACCGTGCATCTGGAAAAGGTAAGATTGCAGATTCTTCATGTAGCAGCAGCAAAAGTTCTCAAAATTTAACACTGACTCTTGTTTCATTTTTAGGTAGAAGTAGTGCCTTCAGTTGGACGTATGTTGGAAACTGTGATAGTCAATTTGATGAAAACGGCGAAGAAAAATGAAGTACTAGACAAAGCTTCTCAAAGGCTCAAGTTGAACCAGCAGGAATTGGAATCAAAGTTCCGTGAGTTGGTGCATGAAAAAGCAAAAATGCAAGATCGGCTAATTCGAGCCTTTACGAAAGTACTAAATACGAAGAAAAAGAAAATCAGAGAACTTCAAAGGCAAATAAGCGCTTTGAAGAAAAGAGGCCCTGACCGGGAGAATGATTCAGGAGTTCCAAAACGCTCCAAAAATGACCCCAAATCGCACAGGGTTTTTGGGCCGTCCAGTTCCGAAGCTGGAAGTAGTAGCGATCACAGTGCCATTACAGATTATGATGATGAAACTGATGTGAATGACTCGGACAATTCCAGTAGTCCTGATCAGCCCAAATCTAGTGGCAAAATAATTAAGGATTTCAAGCTAAATGTTGATTCCGCCACGACATCTGAACCAAAGCCTGGCTGTAGAAAAAATCTTTTCTTGGATAGACAGCAAGTAACAGCGACCGTTAAGGAGCAAGAAAGAGGACGACCCAATTTATTCCTGGACTCCGAAACGGACTCCTCTCAAGAAATGATTCTTTCCTCCACACCATTGCGATCCCGTAAACTTAAAGAAAAACCTCTGTGCCAAGCGCCTCCCATATACCGCACAGAGATTGAGCTGCTAAACAGTCCAAAACAAAAGGAAATGGAATTCTCACAGACTCAATATGTTCCAGTAGATGAGACGATTCCTGAATGTCAGGAGGGAAATAATATGAACGTTGATGAAGAAGTTCATCATGAGCAGCGCAAAAGTGCTTGTGATGGCAACAGTAACGACATCCTTGATCAACTCTTTGCGCTTGACTCGCAGTAAATGACATTCGACATAGGAAAAGACGAATTTATCATACAAAATTCCCATTGCACAGCAGTAGAGCCTGGGTTTAAAAAATTGGTGCTTTAAATTGAGGACACTGTATATGAGAACAAATTGTGAAGTCCCTTGATATGTGGTAGGAAAGGAAATTGGAAACAGCATGCATACCCACTAAATATTTGCACTCATTATATTCATACACACAAAAGTTTCATCACGATTATTCATATCTTTAGTTAGTTAGTCATACTTGATAACTAACTTAAAACTTCATTTTTCACATTGTAATTTAATCATGTTCCTCGCTCAGAACTCTAATGTAGTCACCGCATCATTCTTGTCGGCTTGTAACTTGTAACCGGTAACTTAAGCTCCGTTCTGTGATGTAAAATTCTCTTTTTATTGTGGCTCTTATTGCTTGTTCGAGTAAAGGCTTTACTATTATCGACTTAATTCCAGTTCTTGATTTTATTAGCATATTCCACCATATGTTTGCTGGTTTACCTGCTTAAAATTGTCTTACATTTTTAGTTCCCAACCAGCTATGCAAGATGTGTAAGTCGAAACCGTAAAAGTTATTATTGTGACAACGTCACAGATCACAGGTCCGCATCGTTAGGATCTGCCTTGTTAGGATTGCGAAGGGCACTCTGAAAAGGGACCTTTTATATATGTACAGTGTCGATACTATGATTGCGCACAAATTAAAAAGGTCAATGAGATAATGATCGAGCCTCCGATTCGGATGCATTCTGATCGTAGGGTTCACAGGTCATTGGCTTTGCCTTCCCCTCTCACAGCTCTCGCACATATCTCAGCACAATAAAAATATCCTCGTACGTACCCAAAAGTATTGATGTAAAAGCACACCCTTTCTATTTGTTTAATATAATCAGACAAACAAGTTCTACACTGCGAAAAGTTTCCATACATACACTGACTCGGAACTTCGGAACATGTCCCCCACCTTGGAATTTCAAAATCTTCATTTCCATCATAAATACTTTCGGTATTTCCCCAGTTGTTGGGTCACCGTTGGCAAGCATTTTTTGTCCTGAAAGAAGTATCGCCCAAACTTGTGTGAATTAATAACAATATCTGCTGCTATCCTTTACGAGAACCCTAACTTACCGCTTGAGAATCCGGTGAAGCCTGAGACGCCATGTTGAGCCAATAGGCAGTCTTTTTATTGTCACCCATGTTCATGTAGCACTTGGCAATGTAATATCGATTCTCCACAGACCCAACGCCATTCTTCTCGGCGTTGAGAAAATGGTTTAATGCCTCCTGTATTGTTGCTGTTGGAGGATCTGAAAATAATGTTGCTGCCACACGTCGCTCCACCCATGTCAGTTGGGATACCTCCGCAAGACAGTGGAATCCGTCATTACAATGTAACCTCAATCATAGTGGACAACGGTCCATCATTGTTGTGTAACCTAAATTCAGCATTTTAAGACTTACTTCATAGCAGAATCGTCCAAGTAAGTGATGCAAGCTGGCATCACTAGGATTAAGCTCGACGGCACGGTCAATGTGTTTCTTGAAAAGGAAGCCATTTTGGATTTTCTCACTGATTTTCATAAACTGGCCCCGCGAACCCTGACTAATTCCGTACCATTTGTGGGCATCAGCCGATTTGTCGTTGAGTTTCAATGCTTTTTCAGCGTAGGACACAGCTGAGGTAGGTGCAGGTAGTTAGAACCCCGACGAGTCGAACCACTTCACATGTTCGCTAAAATATTCTAGAGATTACCATTGAGCAGTAGAGTTTTCTGTGACTCGGAGTCTTGTTGCTGCTCCGCAACTTCCGCCTCGATATGGGCTGCTCTGGCAAAACGCCACCAGTAGTCGCACAGGTCTTTCAACTAAATTACGGCAAAGATGTTCCCAAGATAATTAACTAACCGTTCGATACATCCATGAAAAAAGAATACCTTGTCCGCATTCGACTTGAGCACAGCGTATGCCTGATGCTGATCTTTAGTTGACCCACGCAACAAATCGTCAATCTTGTTAAAAAACTCTTCAAGTTCATCCGATGTATTCGTCTGACCTTCCGGGGGCTCGTCTGGCCTGAGGCTATGCAGTACATCGGGTTTTTAACCGGCAAACGGATTAGGAGTATTGGTGACGAACATTGTTGTTCATGAATGATGTCATGAGCGTGTTCATAGCAAGTATTTATTGAGCATGTAATGACATGTAGCTCATGGGCTTTTGACCCGATTGCGTCACTAACTGAGATTCATTAGTAATATTAACCAAACCCTTAACGTAAACTACGCAAGGGCTAAAATTAATCATAATTGGATAATCCCTTGTCCTGAAATTATGTTTGCGCTTACGGTTAGTCATCTTGTTATAGTATCTAATCCCATTAAGAGTTTCCCCATTTAATTGTAATCATGAAACTTGGTGTCTTACGCGCACTCACTCGCTATATGCTGGCCCGGTCATTGTAACAGTCGATGGTATTGAGCTAGGTGGTACCAAGTCGGTATCCGCTGAAGTAGCAGAAGCATTGGTCCGACTAACTCGTGGAACGTTGCCCTCAGTTGAGCCATTGTCAGGAGATGAAGCTGCTTCATGGTCCTCCTTTTCCTCGCGCAGACCGGGCGCGGTGATATGTGAAATGGTAGCAGGATGAATGTGAAAGTGAGCCGCAATCTTGTGCTTCATGTAGCGGACGGACACCGAAATGGCACCTAGCAATGTACCCAACCCCACCAATCCGAAGGCTGACATCAATACTGCCCTCTTTTCCCAAATGATTGCATTTTCAGTCACTTTATTTACGTGGCTAGAGTTATCCATTCCTCACACTGGCATATCATGTACTGTTAACTCAGCTAGAAACCACGTGGAAGTAGGACAACATCGGCTCTTATGAAATTTCAGTAATAGTCAAGGTCATGGATCATGGAAGTACCTCTAATTAAATATGGCAATCGATCATCATCGCATAGAACTTCTTCGCTCTCGTTGTTTATTCTCGAGTCCTTCTTCACTCTCGCTCAGTGCTCACTCACTAAACCACTTGCAGTAGTAAGTGGTGTGTTCAGTCAGTACGACCAATAAAAGTCTTGGGTGATGGTGATAGTTGGTGTTAGGGTTCGCGCCATCGCGCGTCTCGCTCGGAATCGCCTAAAAATTCACACGAAGGCGATGATGTTCAATAATAAAATAATCAGTTAATGGTAAGCATAATTATTTGTAATTTAATTATTTGTAATTTGTTTAATATAAAACAAAAATTACGAGACCTGTATCGAATACCATAGCAACATCTCTCTACGTTTTTGTCACTGTTTTGCTGCGTGTTTATGGATGGACCTCAAATATTAAATTCCCGAAAATTGTTTGCTTGTGCAGAACAGAATCAAACCTACCAGCACCTTCCGCTAAACAAATATGTGAAAATATGTGCTATCTCTAATGGAACTTTAAGGTACCAATGAGTGAGAGTAAGGTTTTTTTTGCTCTTCATGCTTGTTTACGTCCAGCACAAATAATCATTCCCACGACATACATATAAACCAAATCAATGACAATTATTTACAAAATTTTGGCCATGAAACTTCCAGAGAGTGTCCAATTTACTAACTAAGTAAGATCAAGAGCACTCCAAGTAGCCACAACACAAGTAAAATGACAATGGTTATAGTAGCTAAGGAGTCCAATGAATGAGGCTAAGCCAAGTTAAGTTTCCACGCAGCTGAGCGCAGATGAAGTGCTGCGTTATGTCTCATCAAAATGACAATGGTTATAGTAGCTAAGGAGTCCAATGAATGATGCTAAGCCAAGTTAAGTTTCCACGCAGCTGAGCGCAGATGAAGTGCTGCGTTATGTCTCATCAAGTACTTAATCCAGAACGTGGCTCGTTACTTTGAAGTTTTTGACTAATCACAGAAAATTGCGGACAGTTTGTAT
>WJFA01003065.1:0-13926 GCA_009870155.1 Pseudobourletiella spinata | reverse complement strand
GTAAAGAGGAAGAGAGAGAGAGAGAGAGAGAGGGTAGAGGCCGATTACTAGACTCAAGATCCCATTCACCCTTGAATGATCCTAAGAACTCTCCTTCCCACCGGAAAACTTCTATATACTTCTGTATTTCTCTTTCCTACCAACTACTGAGGATACAACTTAAATCAGTGACGAACGACTTTCCATCGCAAGGATGTATAATGCTTCTGGATGATAATGATGATGATGATGATGATGAGGAAGTGGATCCAGGGCCTCCCTTCATATCATCACAAAGCCAGCCCGGACAAAAGTTTAAACCGCAACGGATCTCATGTCACCGTTCATAACAGTAGAGACAAATGCGGAGCTAGTATTAACGACAACGACGACGACGACGACGATGAGCGGAGACTCTTCTTGCGGTCACTGAGTGAAAAAGACGGGAAAAAACTGAAGGACCACTTCCTCCCTCTCAGTCAGTGACTCGGCCTATCGAGATAGAGAGAGAGGGCTGCTTGACAAAATGCGGACACACACCTGCAACTGCGGTGATATTCTTGGCCGACTTCGCCACCGGATTCCCGTACACGTTCAGCCAGGCGGAATGACTCACTTGTCCCAGAGAGTTCTTGCCCGTACAACTGTACTCACCGCCGTCCGCGGCGGAGACATGGCTCAAATTTAAGTGAGTAATCACATCACCGTTCCGGTCCAAGTAACTCCCGTATGTCACCCGGCTCGAGAGCACCAGCTCCTCCACAACTGGCTCATGGTCAATTAACCAGGACGCTTGCGGTGTGGGGAAGCCCCGGATCACACACTTCAACCTGCCAACACGTACACACAGGCACAAACAGAAACATTACATACATATACATATATATAATCAGACCCAGGACTTACGCACCACATAAAATCATCACGTCCAATTAATCTCTCGGCCAACAGAGAAAAAAAATCTCTTCATCATCATCATCATCATCATCATCTCTCCTCACTCGGCTCACGCTTTCCGGCCACATCCCAGTAGCTGCCCCCCTTTTACCGCACCCCCCAAAAACTTCTCCAACTTTTCTTAAGTCTAATCTCATCCTCTTACGTGCCGGGGCTGAGAGTCTCTCATAAATTAAAACAAGGCTGAGCCGAATGAATACTAGTTTTTCAAAGTGCTAAATTTCTCCCCGCCCGCACGGCGCAGTTAACGCATAGTACGTCACAGTAGTACTTCCTCCTTGATTTCTTCCTGGAAAATCCTACGTCAACGGCTCAGAAAGTTGGCTCTTCCTATTAGTGGACGAGGGGGTAAGAGGGGAGAGAAGGTTGAAAATAATATAAATCTTTTATATGGCTTCGCTCACACAGCGCTCACACATTACCTCTTGGAAAAAGGGAGGGCGGAATAAAACGGGGATATTTCCTATTAAAGTGCAGGCGTATACACAAAGTTGATAGCCTCTTCGACGGAGCATTCAACGGTGTTTATTATTAGGGCGGAGAAGTATAGTAGCACTTACGAAACGTAGGATCCGGCAGAGACAGTCTGTTCGATGAACGTGTACCGGAACACAGGCACTTCCCCTGGAAAAAGTCAACGAAACGTACATGTGTGGTTGGCTGGTTGGTGGCGAGAGTGAAGTAAGATGAGATGAGTAACTATTTCGAAGGGGCAACATATATAGATGTGTATTTATACTATGCACATGGGAGAGGCGGAAAAGGTTGGCACGTGAACCTCTTTGTAGCACATGGCCCTGCCGCCGCCGCCGCCGCTGCCGCTGCCGCTTTCCAGAGAGGGATGGAATCGGTTAAAATTTAATTACATCCAACGGCGTGACTAACCTACGGAATCGACTAGCTGGAAATTGTCCCATCAAAATAAAATAAATGTCGCCTACATTTGTCACCTCCCCGCATCCTACTCCATGTTCAATTCCTCACTCACAATATGTACCCCCTGTTGCGACCCAAATCCCCTCATTGAGCTAGACCCAGTTTTACGCACATATGCAAAGGTAATTGTGACTCCGTCAAATCCAATTTATAACATCAAATGGGAGTCCAAATCCTTATTTGTCTTTAATCATTATTATTATTATTACTATTATTATCATTTATTTCCAACAGGAATATGGGTAGAGAAACTTGCAAAAAAAAAAAAAATTAGACTCTGTTCCACCCACAGAAATTCTACAGAGCTGTGGTTACAAACATGTTGGGGATAACCATCTATTCCATCATGGATGCACGGAGCTTATCCCAAGAGGGTTTGAACGAGGCAGGCGAGAGAGAAAGACGGAAGGCCAATTAAAATTCAAGCTGATACGCTCCAACACACTTATCAGGCCCACATATGTTATCCACAGGAGGAGGGAATGGGATGGAGCCAGGTGGCACGTAGGCTCATAACTCATTGTTCGGTCGGATTCCTCGGAATTCAAAGGCAATAATAGAGGCATAATTTGGCCTTTAAGAGTCAGTCAATGTTCTTCTAAATTGCTCACAATCTCTTGTGCTTCAACCATGGACGGCTAGAGCTTCCGATTTCCTTCTCCTCCTCCTCCCGTTTCCCAAAGGAAAAATGATCCCACGTAGAAAAAAATCCGGATGGCGGTCTTCGTGTGGGCGTGCGTGTTTTATCAGACAGATTTTTTCCTTCCTCTTTATATTTCCCCCCTGTTTTCTGTTTTCGTTCCCCCTTTTCCCCTCCCACAGCTTCTCCCACTTTCACCCCGCTTCACAGTTTACATGGATCCTCAATGAAGCACGTGCGGGAAATGCTCGTCTCATTTTCCAAATCACATGACGACGCTCTCCTCCTGAACATAACTTGTAGTACTACACCCTTCCGCACCATATATATATAGAACTACTGTACTCAAAACGCATTGCCACATTACGACAATCGTTGTCGTTGTCGTCGTCATCGCAGTCGGACCTAATCCCGAATCCCAGAACTCCTTTCTGTATAAACAGCTTCGGCGGCAACCAGGAAAACCAAGGGAAGGAAACTTGAAATGAACGATGAAAAAAAAAACGGAAGTGGACATGAATGAGGGAAAGTCATGCCAGCATGCAGTAAAATAAGTGTGTGAGCCAGTAGTCGTCCAACATGACTGATTTACCGGACACTGTGAGCTGGGCTGCGGCTTGGGCCATGTCATTATCGTTGAAGGCAAAGCACTGGTACATCCCCTGGTCCTCCCTGCTCACCGAGCTAATGTGTAAAACTTGCTGAGTTGGGTTCCTGGAAGCGGGAGAAAAAAAATATAACCATGAATATCTTACACCAGCTCAACTTCCCCATTCCGATCCAAACCAATATATATGGCATCACCATTACATCTTTCACTCATCCCACCCAATTTCCACAGCATATTATCCCTCCCCCGATTTTTCAGAATCCTACACACGAGTATGAGCAGTTGTACAGGCGAGTAATATCCGGAAAGTTATAGTTACAGTTCCAATATTTCCAACTCCCACACCACTACTACCAGATAACCCCATTCGCCCATACTTGAATAGTGTTACCCAATCTAAACTTGACGCGTCGGAGCCGAGTCCGCTCAGATGGCACTGGGAACAAGGGGCTATTATACATTTAGTTCAATGCCTCAACTCTCCAGTACCTCCCACTTACTGTATATAAGCTATGTGAGGGCAACTGCATTTGCTCCTTTGGTCAGGACAGGACTGCCGCGGGTAGTGCCGCTTCCGTTTTATTCTAATGCTCCCTCAGTCTTATCACTCCGAGCCCACGCAGTGAGAACGACGCGGTGTTCGCCTCCTCAAAGTGTACCGGGAAGATACATGGGGCGGGGAGTGCATCCGGGAGCGGGTCGTAATCGCTACGCATAGTACCTCTTTAAATTGGCCACGAGAAAGGAGAGCGGTTTCCTAAGCCGACCCGCTTCCCTTTGTACTGTGTCCGCAGTCCGCATACACAAGGCTGGGTCTCCACCACCACCACCACCACCGCCACTACCAATGGCAGTAACTGCCTTCTCCGCAACCCCAAACTACTAGCCACCAACCTGGGCTTCGACTTATATGTATATATATATATATATATATATATATATATATCTCCTATGACTCCTTTCCATCCGGACAATCCCGCATTCAACTGGGCCAATGGCCCTGGATGCATGATGACACACATTCTCATCTCAATGTAACTGGTACGTAACTCCATTCATGTGTGTACCTGCACCTTCTTCTGCATGTGTCGGGACGCCGTCTAGGACACAAAGGGCTTCATTCCCAACCGCACCGCCCGGCTTCCTCATAACATGCATAGCAAATTGCCATTATTCTTCTTCTTCCTCGGAACTACATCTCCTGATCAAACTATGCCGATTTCCCAGTAAGAACAGAAGAGAGAGAGATCCGCACCGCCCGGCTCCCTCATAACATGCATAGCAAATTGCCATTATTCTTCTTCTTCCTCGGAACTACATCTCCTGATCAAACTATGCCGATTTCCCAGTAAGAACAGAAGAGAGGGAGAGACGAAGGGTTCAACGTGGAACATCTGTGCCTAATTCAATCAGTTCTGCATGGAGCCAGTAGTATATAGTCCACAATATTACCCACTGACATACCACCACCACCACCACCACTCCGGCTCCATTCTGGGTCATTACACATTAAATTATGGAGGAGAACTTGAAGCACACTTGAGAAGGCGGGCGGGCGGTCGGTCGGTGGGGCGGACGGAGACACTGAACTCACTCTCAAAAACTCTTTCAGTTCATAAAATGTTAAGGAGGAGGGAGAGGGCCAATAATCCCGGAAAATTAGCAAAGTTGGCCAACTTCTCATTCCGTATTATAATATTGGAGGAGGACGTATGCGCTTTACCAAAGCCTTGTATAGTATTACAGGCTCGGCGAGGCAGAGGCGAAGATGTTATCTGTGGGCGGCTAACATGGCTCCGCCGCTCCATTCCACCAGAGGAACGCTCACACAGCTCCTCCAACAGCTCCGCCTCGTCCAAACTTTCCCAAGGATTAGTCGGCATTTGTCAAAGGGAAAGCCGGCACATGCATATGATGATGATTTAAATCTCGGCGAGATAAAACTGGAAACGCATCGGAGCGGAAGCCCTATGTCCCACGCATCATGGCGCTCATGAGTACACAGAGAGAGAAAGAGAGAGAGAGAGAGAGAGAGGGAGAAGAGATACATGCATGCACACTTGAGAGCCAGCGGGAAAGTTGTGTGTGTTCTCATTGCGAACCCTCCAGGGAACGTGGATTCCCTTCCACTTTCTGAGCACAACAACGGGAGGAGGAGGAAACACATGGATAACTGGCTATCGATTCGTTTACAGGACTAATTCTCCTCATTCCGGAGCATGATATGGCTCATTACGTAGACAGGATTTAAAACAATTATTTGGGCTCATCATCATCATCATCATCATCATCATCCCTCCCGCCAGGAGGAACTGACTGTCTGTCGGAGTGCGTGTGTGCCGGAGGCTTCTCAAATCCACGCACTTCACGTCCTAATACACATTATTAGTGCTCCATCACCACACTTCCTCATCAAATAATGCTCAGAAGACGAGATGGGGGAGGCGCGTGGATTCTCCCGGATCCGATACACGCGCGTATATTATTATCCCCTCCACGCTACCCGGGGAGGCTTGAGAGGAGGAAATCCGAGATTTTAAGATTCACGTTACAAGCTCAAACTATATCTGACTGGGCCCCTCATTACACTACGGTGGATAGACCCTTGGGGAGTATGAAGAGACTGCCGATTATATTATGTCAACTCCCCAAATGTACACGCACGCACTCCTATTCCTTTCCTACTCAGAGGAACAATGGGCAAAGTATTTTTCCTGGGAGACCCTTGGCCGGGACGGTGAGCGCAGCACACGCACACACACACACACACACACACACACACACACATACACACACACACACACACACGTGTAATCGCGCATTCTCCTCTGGAACTCATCCCGCATGCAGCCCGCATATACGCTCTCCAGTCGACTCTGAAATACGGAAGAGGACGTTAAGGACACTGAAAGGTGGGTTAAAGGGTAAATGCTCTGGAAATCACATTAGTCTCTCCCGCACTCTTACTCACATATACCCGCACAGCCGAGGGAAATCGGACTCGGAAAGGGGACCGCACAAACGCTTGCATATATGTATACCTGACTCGGTCACTGGTTGGGAAGAGCCGCTTTCCATCTTTCAGCCAGCGTACTTCATTTACGGGGTGACCCACGACGGAGCAGTTGAAGACGACATCACTTCCTGAGTTCACTTCGGCACGCTGTAAAATAACCAGAGAGAGAGAGAGAGAGAGAGAGAAGAAACATTATTTTAAGCACTTGAGTAGACATTCTCCGCTACAGTTTCAAACTTCGCGCCTACTCCTTCCCCTTTTGGTTACCACACTTTGTATACTTAGCACAGATGCAGTGTGTATGTATATAGATGGAGGAGAGCGGAAAAAGGCCGAGGGATTTCCTTAATGAGCTCCGCCACTAATTTATGTTTTAAAATAACAGCACTCAGCCCTTTCAGCCCTGTTAGCCAGACTCTTTCAACTTGGTCCTTCCGCCTTTTCACCCCCTCCATTCCGGCTCATTAAGGGCGGCGGAGGAGTGGACTCAAAGGTGAATTTATTGGGATAGTGTAGTGGGGTGGGTGCACGTGCACGGGCTGGGGAAGTGATTTGACCGCCCTCTCAACATTTCACAGTCTTCATCGTCAAAGGCGGCGGTGGCACTTTAGCCGCAAACCTCTCTACTCTTGGAATATATCCCCTAGTGTATGCACTTCCCCAGCCCACAGCCAGTTCCACATATGGAGTACAAACAAAAGATTTCTCTTCAAATTACAAAAGCCCGCCATGCTTAGAATTTAAGCTTGATACCTATACCGCTGGAACGATACGCCACCAGCATACTCGCACAGCATCTCAAATGTCTAATTATTACAAAATCCAGAGACAAGTTGAGAAAACTCAATTCCGAAGTACCTGATCCCCACTGTGTACTGACCCCTTATCATATAGTATGGAGTGCATAATTAAAATCTCATTTACAACTTTTGACTCGATTTCATCTCGTCCATCTGATACGGAATTAGGGAGTGTCAGTGCATAATAATGGACAAGTTATACAAGCGTCTCATAATCACATCCACTTCAGAGTGACACCTCCGTAGCTCAAATGAAAAGGTCATTTGACTCGACCTTACTTGAGGCGAGACATGGAGAGACAATGGTGAGGTGACTTGAATGGCAAAATCCCGCCTGATTTCCCCAAATGGGTTCGCAGCAATGCAGACGTAGATCCCTGAATCCGACACGGATGCCCGATGAATGTTGAGGAGGTGACTTCCGTAGCTACTGTCCAGGGGCACCAGTGAGTCCGCCGACTCCCGATCACGCCGGAACCATCTAGAAAATGAAAGAGAGCGGTAGATGGATCAGTAAGGGTGAAAACTTAACTTTCAATTCATTAGTACCACTCATGCTACCGCATCCGGCCCATTGGACCGACGACGGCCGTGTCCACCATTGCATGTCATTCCCACTTGCAGCGTGTATATCCACTGAGGAAACATGTCCCTTCTCAACCACAACACGTTCCCATACACATATTTTGTGGTAAAATTTGAACGCTCCGCAAGACATACCAATATACAGTATGCTATTACTTCCCACCCACCGTAAGAGATACTGGAGGAGGGGTGGTGCGGACGCCGTCGAATTTGAAACTTCCACAAATCTTGATACCATGCATACAAACAAAGTGGCATTAGAATTTCCTATTTGCTCCTCCACAGCCCGCGACACAGCACTCACACAAACACACACACACACAAAGCCAATGGGAACAACTCGCATGAATAGTAAATGTCCACCAACCTGGAACATCCACTTTGTCATCAAACGAATCACCCATTCCTTTTGTTTCTCCTTTCCAGAAGCTCTTCTCTCCTATTCCTCTCACCGCAACCACACTCTCCACCCCTTTATCACAGAGGGATATACATACGTTTAAAGCAAATTCCTACAACGGAAGAGCCAAACGGGAAGAATCCGGTTACAAACAATGGGAGAGAAAAAGCTTATGTCAAGAACTCACGCCGACAAGGAAAATAAACAGAAAGTTTTCCCTGTCAGAACGAAGTAAAGGAAGAATTATATATATACGTATTGCACAGACAAACAGACACACACACGCACACAAATACAAGACTTCTACAATGCAGATGTTCCCTTTCTACTGCTTTTATTCCCCCCTCCTTTTCTTCGTTTCGTACCAAGGTCAACGGTGGAAAAAAAACTTTCAAATAGCTCGGAAGGAATACAGGAGAAAGAAGAGTAAACATCTCCTGATACAATAATATCCACAATCCATTAGAACAAGCCAGATCAGAAGTCACATATTTTATGGGGATGAAAAAACTCTTAAAATATGCCACTCGGAATGCAGGAGAGCAGAATGTTTTTCATCCTTTTAGGGAAATAAACAATGAAATTATGGTCCTCCTTCGTTCACGTTCACATAAATTTATTTTCCTTTTCTTCCTATCATCATCATGGTTTCACCGATACAACAGTCTTTTTTTCAAATCTTCCCACTCTTACCACAGTTTTCTATGGCAAAGTCCCCAATGACTGATCCACTGAGGAGCAGCCAACCCAAGGCGTGACCTTCTCCAGTGCAATGAGACTGGGATGGAAAACAATAGTAAGAAGCATGTAAGTACCGGACGAGATTGGGATATTGGGCACTTTGTCATTCCCAGATCCCGGGTCAGCTGTACAACCCGTCGCCATAAAACCAGTTCGTTAGTTTGCGAATATATCCGTGGAAAAGTGGAATGGGATAAAATTTCTTATCGTTCCTATATATACAACCACACTTCTTTCCATTCCTCCTCCGGAGGCAGCAGCTGCACAAAACAAAATCCACCACCATCACCACCACTATACTACCGCCGCCGCCGGCCCGAAAAACTCTCAAAACTTTTGACCAATTTCCCGAACAGAATAGAACATAGAGGAGGAAATATGACCACACAATTCATGATTTACTTTTATTCCCAATCATCCACATCTCTCTCTCCCTCTCCTCCTCAACGATAACCCGACCTTTACGACCGACTGTTGCAATTCTAATGTCGTTCCAGTTCCATCCATTCCAGACGAAGAAGAGGAGGAGAAAGAAACCAGTGAAATCTAACGGTTCTCCATTTGCTTTTTTGTCATACACGTTCACCCTTTACATTGCTGTTATCAGTAGGCTATACGGTGGTTATAGAACGGCATTTCCATGGCCAATTTTTTCTCCTCCATCGTCATCTCGTCAATCTTCCCCGTGTCTCGCAACATAGTGCGACGACACATGTATCTATTATAATATCACGTGCAAAAAAAAACAGGCCCCTTCTCCTCACTACTGTGTAATCATCACCTTACAGCCCGAAATATTTTGGTAACCGATAAGAATCTCCCATTCTGACTTATTCAGCTCCAATAAGTATTACCATCTTCAGCAAATACTACTTACACTTCCCACCCACACCCCGCCCTCCTTCCACGCGGGTGCTCATTCTTTTCAAAAGTATACAAACTAGATGGGCTCAGCCTTGGAGATATATATTTGTGGTGAAAAATCAAAATAAAAAAAAATCCCGGGGAAATCCTAAGCCAATTCCTCTGCGGGAGGTGGGTTCTTCCAGGGGAAAAGTGCATACGTATTCTCCTCGTCCGCAACATTTTAGAATAATACAGGCAATCTCGGGAACGGAGGCTGAATACAGGAGGATATCTCTTCCCTTCTCCTTTTTAGCCTCATGGTTCACCACGTGAATATAAATACAACTGTCATTCCCAATCCGCCGCCCGGGAGGAATACAAAACGTATAAGCGGCAGACACAGAACTGAGAACCATTGTATCATCCGGTCCTTAGCTACAATTGTCGTCTGCACTAACGTGTGTGTGTGTGTGTATGGATCTGTACGTGGATGGGTGTGCGGAAAGGGGGTCATTCATAACGGACCGTTTGGAGTATCCTGCGGAACGACATAGTTATGGGACTATTGTGTGTCGTGGAAACTATTCGCGCTCAACGCTTTATATGCAATGTAATGCGACTTAGAGGTAGGTTGGAGGCGAGAGAGCAAATTGTTGGGTTTATTTACTGTTACTACTACAAGACTACAAGACTCCGTCCTCACATATGTATAAAACTTACAGTAATTTGTCCCGGGAAAAATGGGTCAGAAATTCGCTGAGCATAGCCCTATATGTACAGAACAAGTGAGACTTAATCCTCCACAAATGCTGTCACGGTCCCGATCAAAGGCTCACACATTACAAACTATGACTCGGAGTAGGATTATTTTGCCCACCCATACTATGTACGTATATAGGTGCTGAGGCCAGAATTTCTGTCGTATATTATTATGATTATTATTGTGTAAAAAAGGAAGTCGTACTAGTGGTGGTTCGATCCATCGGTTCAGAGCATCTTCTTCGGCATCTTCACGTTCCGACACCCGCTCTGCCTACTTCTTTCCCCCTGTCATCTCCCACCACCCGAACACGTTCACATCCAGGTTGCCATAATAACAGAATCGGAACGCTTCCCATAGCAGCACCCGCCGTGGTAAGACCTGGGACGCGCACAACTGGTGCACATCTTCCACGACTACGATTACTACTACTGGTAGTGCTACGACTACTTTCCACTACTACTATGCCTGCTAATACTGCAGAAGAATTCCGGCCATAATCCCTTCTGATGCCAATTCAGCTCGACCAAATCCAATATGAATGGGCCATGGGACACGTTGAGTTAGAATTTGTATGTATTCCCCCATCCAAAGGTATTTCCCTAGCCTGCACCCGTCCCTCATATCCAACCTAGTACAAAGATTCCTCCTTTCCTCTGTTCTCCTCCTCACATAATCCTCTTCCTAACTTTCGACTTCTTTCAACTCCTCCACTTACAATGCCATTCCGCATATACGGAGACAAGGACACACACATGTATTGTATAGGAACAAACATGGTAAAAATGGTTGAGGAACTGATGGGTTCTCGGACTGGATCTAGTACGGCATTCATGCGCCTCTCCTTTCCCCATAGCTTCATCCCTTTATTGCCTTGCATAGACACAAGCGAAAGACGATGACGGCGGCGGAAGACTTGCGTGTTCAAGTACAGCACACTCGGATCCGATCAGAGAAAGACACACACAGGCTCACACACAAAAACTCGCTCAGATATATATGAGAATGAGAGGAATCAATATCATTGGAAACTGGATCACTCCTTTCCTATCAAATCTCTCTCACTCCACTCTTAACTTCTGTCGTTTTTTCCTTCTTCTTCTTCTTCTTCTTTTCTCTTTCTCGCCGGAGCGCGAAGCTCATCGTAAAATGACTGCCTCTTCCGCCCTCATGGAACATCATTGAGGAAATCTATGGAAATGTTTCTCCCCCAACGGCGTTTCCCGGGATAAGCAATTTCCTTCATTTTTACCAGGAGCGTATCTGAGAGTGACAAGATCCTCTGACTGTTTCTGATCCGTCCATTGCTCTAGTGTATGGAAGAGGAGGATCATCCGATACAGCGGATGACTCATGAGTGACTAACTGACGAGGATGGCATTGGAGCTTGTTACGACGTCGGAGTGAGATGGGCTCCTCCGCTCCACTCTATTAGTTCCTACACATGTGCACGCATTATTCCGATATGTACATGCCCTATTTTATGTATAACTCCCAGGAAGTGTCCCGTTAAAAAATTCAGAGGGAAATTCTAATAGAAATACAGGAGAAAGAAGTGAGAGTCGGCGAGGCGGATGACAAGGCTCTGGGTATACGAAGGCACAAAGACGCCCGCCCGGCTTCACATCTGATTTCTCCACGGCTGTGTCACGACACGATTCGCCTCATCCCAATCCCCTGGGAACCTTGGGCTGATAGGAACGAGGAGAATGTATCAAAATCATTTATGAAGTTGACAACCAGGAGATGAAATCCTTTTCTTCACAAAACCTCAGCCCTTTCCGTCTTCAAAAAAAAGTGGAGTGGATAGACACCCATACTCAACGGCAGGCGCACTGGGTTCGACCCAGGCTTATACCCAAATGCATGTAACACATATACACTTCACACGCAACTCCCATGCCGCCGGCATCCCATCCATATCCCATCCTACTCGGCAACATGTTTCTCAACTCCCTGATTTTCCCTCCGCATGCACATGTAGCTCTTATATCGAATCCAGGAATCGCTTCCAGTGTGACCATCTGATCTCCGTCGTCGTCCAGCTCTCACAAACATAACTGACAACCAAGGCCGTTCCGTCCTCTTCATTCCATGGATGTTGTTGACGCTGGAGGATCCTGAAATCCAAGGATGGTTTTCTCACATGCGAGTGAGGCCGGGAACGTGGCAGCGGAGTGGCAGGCGGGTGGAAATTGATAATAAAACCAACCACAACTGGGTTCCACCAGATTCAACCGACTTCCACCCTCTCGTTTTACGGCTTCTCATCCCCTCCTTCGTTAAATAATCAAAGAAGCGTGGAAGTCCAACTAAGTATCTGTGGACGGAGTAGAAAGAAAAATAAAAGACGTAAATTATTCGGAAATTTAATCTGCTCTAGCCTGGAAAATCAAAGGCAAGCCTCAGGGCATTCTTACATTGTTGTAACAGGTTGCAAAGCAAACTCAGAGCCTCGTCTCAGTCACTCTAGTTGCGGGTGAGCAGTGAAGCGCATTAGGAGACTTGAGCAGTCTGGATGGCCACATCAATGTCAAGGAGTACCGACGACGACGGATTGATAAGGGCAAAAGTTTTGTCAACAGCTCTCACGAAAGTTGCCGTTGCCACATCGCCACCGCCGGTGGAGGAATAAACAGAGATTTTTACGCCTACCCAAAACTTTTGCATCCAAGTACTAAAAGGCACACCCGCCTGCATTCTGCAACCCTGCTCGCCCTCCGTTCAGCCCTATAAAGATGGCTAATATTATTTCTGTGAATCCTTCAACAAAGTTGGGATACTCCGCAATACTCTGCACTATACCAACGCCGCAAGAATTGCACTGGAACTATCACAATTGCTGCCACTCCACGAATGAAATGACTGTGGGAGAAAGGACGCGAAATTCTAGGATTTTCCTGACGGGAATTTGACCTGGAAACACATTACAACATCCCCTCATCATGGCTCCCGGGGCTGTGCTGGAGGAAGCTGAGGATTTCTAGTGCATGTGTGGGCGAAGGGGAAATTGGGAGGGAGGGAAAGTGACTGCCATGTTTGGGATGATTTAGTCGTAACAGCCTCCCCGACTCCCCCCATAGAAGTCAAGATAATTCAGGGAAACTGTATCCAATTTCTGGACTTGATCTGGCGAATAAAAGGGAAAAGCGGACTCGGGACAAGTGGAATGAGTGGTGGGGCGGGTAGTGGTATGGAGGTGGGGTGGCGGCAGCCATGGCAAGGAGGAAATCGGCCAGAGTACTAAAAGAACATTCAGAGCGACTCATATACGCTCGTCCCGTCAATAAAATTCCATCATAAACCAGCCGGTGAATGAGGTGGAGTTGGGGATCCGGAGCACCAAACCATCCTCTCTCCCATCTCATCTCATACTATGCTCCTCTACGCCTCTCTCCGCTACTTCATGTCTCCGCCGACCCCACTCTCTTGTCTTCACTTTAATGAAAGGGCATTACTTTCCGTGCTAAAGACTCCCGTAATGTTCCGTCACATTGCAAGTCTTTCAACAGCTAAATGTCGGAAATGACAGTGGGGTAAACACACACACACACACTTACATACACACAAACTGACAGACGCATACGGGATGGATGAAAGCTCGTCTCCGTTTGCTCTTACTTTATGATTCCAACAAGAGAGAGAGAGAGAGAGAG
>WJFA01003064.1:0-13926 GCA_009870155.1 Pseudobourletiella spinata | reverse complement strand
GAATGATCAGCAATAGTGCAAGTGATGGCACAGTGCTGCACTAGGAACTGCCGATTCTGCCCATCTCTGCACTGCAGTCTGACGTGCGAAAATGTCATTCCCAAATTCCCTCTCTTCTTTAAAAAAATTTTTCAGGCCCCCAAAGTTATCATTCCGCGAAATGAGTCAACCGGGGACGCCTTCCTAGCCGACTTGGGTAACTTGACGCTGAAGAACAAGTTTGACAAGCAGAAGATTCACGGAGCGAGTCATTTTGCCATTTTAGATAAGATTCACATTGATCTCTACGACATCAAGCTTTCCAGGTGAGCCTTTCTCCTCTTTAATTTCAGTCACGTTGGTGGGATGAAATCTCAACTTAAAAAACAGTGGCCGCTCTAACCATTGCATGTATTTAAAAATGTCATTCAAAATCCTTTTGTAGAATCCTTGTGGATTTCGATACAGCGAAGGTGAGATCCGAAGTCAGTGTCCTCGACCCCATTCTTCTCAGCATGGATATCATCCGTAACGTGACGGCAGAGGCCTACGACCAGATCCCACCTATGAGAATTGAGGGAGTCTTAGAGACGGCTAAGGTACGTGTTTCGCATTACCACCACCCCTTGTATTCAATTAATAAAGCCGATTTTTCCAGGCTCGATTGAGCAACGAGGACTACAATATTCTCATGGCCACTCTCACGGAGAACATTGCTGCCCCTGGGAGGCTGGAAAAGTTTAGCACTCCAGTCCGCTCCAAGGCCTCCGTTCAGAAGGTGGCTCAGAAGAAAACGAGTAATCTCAACTCCAACTCTGTCCGACGCACCTCAGCCACGCAAGCTCTGGCCAAGTCGAACAAGTTTAAAAAAAGTGCGTGCTTTCCAACGCTTTTGAGTTGCGGCTTATGTATATTTGGTTCCATAATATATTGCATTGTTGTTCGCCCTTCTAAAGTTGATTTTTTGGACGCACAGCATCCACTGCTATTATGACAGCCATGACTGTGAGCAGTACGAAGACCCTAGTGCCCGTAGCCGAAGAGTCAGCCCGGCCGCGACTGGACTTGACTTTGAAAATGAGGATTAACAGAATGGCACTCGTGCTTTACAGTGGAACCTCTAACTTGGTATTTTCTATTACATCCACGATTCACATTTTTGCATCAACGTGATTGATTATATTGATTTATGAACACCCGTAGGAAAAGGTGAAGGGGTTGATCCAGCGGAATGCAGCCTTAGCATTTGCAGACTTTGCCCTCCAAAGTACCGCGTGCGACGTCAACATGTTTGACAACGGTGATATGCAGGTTGATGTGGTAAGTTACGGTGTAACAATGTTCAATGTATATCAGATTTGTTTTATTTGACGTGTGATACTTAAAACCATAAGCGTCTTGAACTGGAAGTTTCATGAATGTCTTCCCTATAGACCCTGGAAGACGTCACATTGGAGGACTGTAGACCGGGTGATCGGGCAATTAAGAATCTGATTACGAGGAAGCATGACGTGATGAACCCTCACCTGGGAAGTTCCATTGTCAGGGTGTCGTACAAGACTGAGGGTTCCAATGCAAATGGCCCGTCCTGTAAGTCACATTAAAGCTAAAATCTTACTTTGAAATTTGAATTTATTTTTTTAAATTTGTCTCCCTACGAATACCTTTAGTGGTTATAGAAACGACAAGCCTCGCCGTCGTTCTGTGTGTTGACTACCTCCTCCAGCTCTCCACGTTTTTCACGACTGCGGAACCCGCGAAACCGAACCGAGTCGTGGAGGCTTCCAAACCCGAGCCAGTCGTCGCTCATCCAGACGGTACCTTTAAGTCGGCCCATTTGAAAATTGTTGTTTCTACGATATTACAGCTATAGTGTCTTTCTACCGCTGTTTTAGAGGTTTCCAGGAAGGAACCGCCGGTGGGCTCAAGGGAGGAACAGAGCGAGAAGGAAATACCATTGGTTAATTCCAAAATGTACTTCAATATGGCGGAAACGGAGATTGTTCTCGTGGAGGATATGAACACGGTCCATGCCAATGCTATACTCATGAATGTAAGTTAACGAACACCACTCCTTGTGCACAACTAGAACACTGCGGGAATGATAACTGCTGGGAGAGTTTAAAATTTTTAGTTTTATTTTAATTTTTAAAGCTAAAAGCGTAATAATGACATTTATGTGTGCTTATTTAAGTGCGAAGTCTCACTCAAGTCAATTTCCAATGAGGGTCGATCCAACATGATGGGTACGATTGGTAACATCAAACTGAGTACTTGCAACTACAATTCAGAGCAGCGGTACCAAAGGATGGCGGAGGTAGCACCGTGTGACCAATGTTGATGCCTCAATGGACAGCATGTGTTCAGCCTTACTGACGTTGTGAAATATTTTGTTCTCCAGGTGATTAGCCCGATGTCGATAACGATGGTAATGAACTCCTCGAAGGACACTGGGACGCTCATTGACTTGAACATCTCCAACATATCCGTACGACTCACTGCTGGTACGTTCATAGGAAAGGCAGGCAGATGTTGCATCGGTCTTAACTGGTAGATCTGTGTTGAATTAATTGAATGGGAGCAATGCAACAGGTACGCTGGAACTCCTATTAAAAATTGTCAACGGGATGTCCGCAAAACCCGTGGAGGAGAAGAGTGTTGAGAGTCTCAACTTGTCGGACCAGTGGAGCCGGAAGAAGATCGAGGACCTGGACTTTTGGTTCCTCAAGCCGGGTGAGGCTTGATTTTAGGCCCATTTTAGTCTGTTTGGCGGTGTGGATTTGAGGATGGGCCTAACCTGTCCCTCTTTAATATGATTGGGGTGATTTCAGATGTGACGGTGGAAGTGGGCACGGATGTGGCGAAGCAGGAAGGGACTGAAGCGGACTCCCCGCGGCTTTTTGAGGTAGCTAGCGAGCTGACCGTGCGGGAACGACTCATCATGGAGTCCGGCTGTATTATTGTGACTTTTGAGGCGGGTGGGGGAACCAATACGCTGCCTTTGCTTCTGATTGAGTCTGATATTGACCTCCAGATGTTCGACTGGTCATCCAAGGTGAGTGTACGTTTAAGTTAAGGAGATTTAAAAAGAAGTCAAGGTCGCGGGAAATTTAATGATGAGGATGTGGGCAAAAAGCTGCAAGTCGCTGGTCGGATGAAGCTGGAGGCAGCATACTACAACACCAAGTATGGACTGTGGGAATTCCTCATCGAGCCGATCCAGACCCGATCTCATGGCAAGGTCTCTCATCAGCCATGGGAAATGCTGTTTGAGGTAACTAAAAACTTGCTACAGAAAATAGTAGCATTGTAAGTAGATAAATGGCATTAAAATGTGGTCAAATAGGTGCAAAACGTGGTAAAGTAGATTTTAAAATAAAAGCGAAAGAAAAGAAAATATTATAAACTTTTATAGTAGTCAGCAATTGTTATGCGAAAACAGGTAATGCCGGGTGCACGACATAAAACTTACTTAAAACTAACTTAATTAGAATTTCTCATCAGTAACAGAACTAACAATTTTTACCTGTAAATTTTAATTCGTATCCGCAGTATAATTCATCCCCAGAGAATGGACTGGATGTGGGCCCCGTGGACTCCGCCCCCAATTACATGGGGATCTCGCTACAATCGAATGTACAAAGTCCTCCCTCTTTTTATAAACTCGAATATTAATTAACTCGCTCATAGTATCGGCTGCGGAACTGTGATTAATTTTTGAAATTTTAGGATATTATGGAGATTACAGTGTCCAAAGCGGCCCTGGACGTCATTTCCGTCCTCTCAGAAGACTTCAAGGCGGCCGCCAAGGCCCTAATTTCTGAGCGGGACGTCATTACAGCCCCGTACATAATTTCCAACGAGCTGGGCGTCCCCATTAAGCTGGACCTGAGGGGTAGTCCGTTCGTGTGCTACCGGAAGGGGGTTTCGTACGAGGAGGCTATTTTGAATAGCGGGACGTCCGTGAATTTGGGACTCGTAGAGGCCTTTGACATGACCAAACATCACACGTCCGTGCTGAGGGAGCAGGAGGGTCGGGAGGAGCGGCTGCTCAAAATACAAGTGAGTGAACCAGATCCGGAGAAGTAGTCATTTTTATTCCAAATTAATCTCATTTTTTTCAATTTTAAAGTCACTTAAAATTTCCTCTAGATACCAAAATATGCATTCAGTACGGAAATCCCAGTGAATCGAGCGGAGAAGCGATTCTACCCGATCCACTACAAGACGGAGTTTGGGGACACTTATGGGATTTTGTGCGACATTGCTGTGAAGGACTGCTCCAAGTTGTTGACGATTCGTGGGATCGTTCAGGTACGCTTTCAGCGCTATATTCTGAGCCCATCAGGTAAATTGGCTGTTGTACTAGTGGACTTGATCTACTTACTACTAGATTGTCAATGAATTATCCGTACCTGTTGATGTCTACGTCATGGAAGACACTGCCGATCAGGTGAAACTAATCGGAGCCGTGGAAGTTGGCAAGACCTACAACATCCCCTTGAACCACCTGTACACGAAAACTGGAGGACTCTTTTTTGCACCTCAGGGGTGAGTTATAACTAGTGTTCTCTTACTTGTGGTGGATCTGTGGAAAATGGATAGAAAAACTGAACGTATTGTTTTTGTCCTACAGATTCCGCGTCGTCTCACTTCCCGTAGCCTGGCCTGTGCTCATGCGGGAGATCCGATCCGTTCACTACTTGACGGCGGCGCCGCTGGAGGCGGGAGCCAAGAGCAGTTTCTACGTCAAAGCTGTGGGGGAGGTTAAGCAGACGTTGTTCGAGTCCACTAATAGGAAGACGCTGGCGAGCAAATGCTGCTACATTCATCTCCGACCCCCGCTCCTCATTCATAACCTCCTCCCCGTCCCGCTCGCCTACAGCAGTCCAGATGACCAGGAGTTCCGCGTAGTTCCCAACGGTTCCACCCTCACCATCACGAACATCCTCGTCACAGAGGCTCAAGAGTGTAGCATCAATCTTAAAGTATATATTCCACGCAGGAAACATACCGCTCGAGTATTTTGATTTTAGTCCGCACGTAATTTAATTATTATTTCTACTTTGAACGATCTGATTTCAGATTGATAATTACCACGACCAAGTTTGGACTGCAAGCGTGAAAATGGAGAAGAAGACGGCGGAACTGACCTCGTGGGACTTTGAGACGGAGGATAAAAGTCACTGCATTACTTTGGGCATCCACAAGGAGTTGGTAAATGATACGAACCTCACACTGCACGTCTACTGTCCCTACTGGATGGTCAACCGGACGGGGATGGACCTCCAGTACAAAGTACATAAAGTTTTAGCTCACCTATGTAAATTGCCCTGTACTTTTCTCGCCCGGACTAAATAATCGTGTTCCATCCGTTTCTCACAGGGAGATGTGAAGGAAGCTCGACCGACGATCATCCACCACAAAGCCGATGCGGATTCTCCAGTCATGTTCTCCTTCAAAGGAAAGGCCTTCTTCTCCCAGAAGAAAGCCCTGGTGAAGTTCAAGGGGAGTGATTGGTCAGAAAAGTTTTCCCTGGACGTCGCCGGGAGTAGTGGAACCGTTGTTTGCAAGTCACCCCACCTGGAGTACCAAGTAAGTGCTGAATCCGAGTTGACCATGGCAAGATGCTTCACTTGAATTCAATCTTCATGATGGTCGGCTCAAGAAGTTAGCAAAACATTATAATGATGACTATGATTCTGCGCAGGTTGGTCTCGAGATTTTGCTCCTGAGTTGGGGACTCACAAAGGCAATCGTGTTCACGCCGCGCTTTTACCTCATCAACCAATGCAACTATGCCGTCTCCGTCCAAGAGACTCAGAAGGAGAAGGGTGGCAATGGTGAGAACCAGCTGGACCTCCCGGGGAATTCCTGCGTCACCTTCTGGCCCAACTTGGCCAATCCCTACTTGACTGTGTTTATTGAGGGGACGAAGGAGAAGAGCAAGTTGTTCCGATACGACCACGTCCATCACACTCTGCTCAAGTTGGAAAACAAGGTAGAGACGGGTTCACCAGTTTTTGTCAAATAATTTTGCGGATTTCGTTCTGAATTGATTTTTATTTTGGTTATTTATTGCTAAGTTTATTTTCATTTTTCTTATTTATTGGTTAGTGTAGTTTTGATTATTAACTCGTTCATTTTTTATTGAGTTTGATTTTCCTTATTTATTGGTTATTTTTTATTGATTTCAATTAATTTAATTTTTGGTTAAGTAATCATTTTTAGCTTTAATATTCATTCATATCTTAAATTTGGTTTCCCTATTCCAGTATGGTGGAATTCACGTGGATGTCCATGTTACGGAACGGAGTACGGTGATCACTTTCACAGAGTTTGTAGTGGGTCATGCTCCGGCGCTCCTCGTGAACGCCACCCCTGACTGTACCATTGAGTTTTGGGAGAAGGGCGTGAATGACAGAAGGTATGATGAGCTGACTACAATTAGATTGTGAAATTTCTATTCCTTGTTCGTTTCTCTGTATCGTGTACAGTAATGATGACAAGTGCTCTGGATTTTCAGGGTGTTGCTTCCGGGTTTGTGCCAATACATTACTTGGGAGGACCCTATGGGGGAAAGGATTCTAGAGTGGAGCCCGGATTCTGCCGGGAAGCGGATGTCCAGTGTGGATAAACTCCATTCGGTATGGAGTGAGGAGCTGAGTGAAGGCTCTTCACAAGGTTAAGTACTCACACAGGATTTTTCTTGATGTGCAGGACGGAACAGGGCGGTTTCAGTGGGTAAACAACCGGAATGAGGAGAAGAGTTATTGTTGGATCTCCTTCCTGGACGGACTCCAGCGGGTTCTCCTCTTTACGGAGGATGAGGAACTGGTCAGGTACCTGCAGGCTGCGAGGGAGACGGACCTAGTCCAGTCTGAGTACGTCATTCGCTTCCACGGACTAGGGATATCCCTCGTTGATGGGGATAAGGGTCAGGAGATCCTGTACATGAGAATCGCTAGTTCAGATATTGGGTGGCAGGCTTGCAAGCCGGGGAAATCCAAGCGGTTCAAGGCCTTGTCCCAGGCAGAAAATCAAGCGATTGAGACAGCTTACCAGCATTACCTGAATGAGAAGGCCATTTCTAGCGGGGCCAAGTCCCACATAACTCTGGATAGTGGTGTGGAGGTGAGGCGCGAAAGTTTGAGGGTGTCCAATTGTATGCCCATTTTGTATTTTGAGCATCATGTGTTTTTACATGATTTCGCAGGTTGACTTTGCGACGTCGAGAATAGTGAAGCCTAACCCGAGGGAGTTACGCCGGGTGTTCCAAACCGGAGTCTGGCTCCATTTCAAGCAGTATCCCCATGCGAACCACATCCATGCTAAGTTATTCCGTATTCAGATCGACAACCAACTCCCTGACTCTGTTGTTCCCTGTTGTGCTCGCCCCCGTCGCACCGCCGAAAAGTATATCCGCGCAAAAAGGTGGGAGTGAGTGTCATGGAGGATGAAATCTGGTTGTAAAAAGTACAGTTTAGCCTCTGATTTCGGTGCTCATCAGGAGTTTTTCTCTTGCAGAACCGTTGAAACCCTTCGCGGAGGTGAGCATCATGCAGAGGATCACGGCCCACAGTGCTGTGACTCAGTACAAGTACTTCAAAGTGCTCATCCAGGAATTCCTAATTCGTGCCGACATCAGTTTCATCAATGCCGTTGTGGGGGTCTTCAGTCAAAGTTCTACTCAGCAGCTCGATCAGGCCGTAATCTTGCTATAGATATTAGATTCACTAAATCGAACGTGATCGAAATTAATTGTTTTTTTTTGTATTTTTTGTAGGAGGAGTACTATAAGAAAGAACTCGCTGAGTTTTCCACACCGATATATGAAATTCTTGCCCATCAAATCACCACACAAGGCCAAAAACATTTTTACGATTTTCTACATTTCTCACCCTTAAAGGTATTCGTGAAAAACTTGTATTTTGGACATTTACTGAGAATTGGGAGCAGAATAAGGACGTTTGGGTGTTTCTTCGTTTTATTATAGATTCACTTGAGCTTTTCAATGGGTGGATCCGCGCAGCTTTCCAACAACTTTCTTAATCTCCTCCTGCAGAGTGTGGGTGTCACCCTCACTGAAGTCCAGGATGTCGTGTTCAAGTACTTCGAATTTCCGTTTTAAAACCACCAGTTCACTTTTAAATTTATTTTTTTCATTTAAATTTAATTTTTTTGCTACTTTAAAACAGTAATCGTCCTATACATTTTTAGTAATTAATGTACTAAATAACTGGATTTTCCTATTTTAAATTCGTTGGTACATTTTATTGTTTAGATTTTTAGTGAATGCTTTTTCTCACTAGCTACGTATGTTTGTATTGTTTATATTTTATGTGTGAAAGAAGTCTACGATTGAAATCATTTGTACAACATTTTAAAAACTAAATCGTCTCATTCTCACCCCCCCCCCCACCGTATTGTCCCACAGGTTAGCCTGTTTAGAAATCCAGCACGAGATTCTGTCCGGGGATCAGTTGTACAACACGCTGTACGAACACTACAAGGCCCAGGCTATCAAGCAGCTCTACGTACTCGTACTCGGACTGGACGTGATCGGGAACCCTTACGGACTGGTCCTTGGGGTGACCCAAGGCGTGGAAGCCTTCTTTTACGAGCCACTCCATGTGCGTCCTACTTTAACATCCCAAAGGAGCATACAATTCCTAATACGAATCACCCTTACCTTGCAACTCTGCTTGATTTTCTAATCAAACTCTGCACTTTTACCACACAAACACTCGCAACCTCTTGTTTTTTTCCAGGGTGCTATACAAGGCCCGACAGAATTTGCGGAGGGTTTGGCCCTTGGTTGTCGAACGCTCCTGGGCCACACGGTGGGTGGAGCCGCAGGGGCCCTCTCGAAAATCACGGGAACCCTAGGGAAAGGAATTGCGGCCCTCACGCTGGACGACGAATTCAAACAGAAAAGGCGGGAGATGATGAATAAGCGACCTCATGATGTAACGGAGGCATTTGCCCGATCCGGAAAGGGACTCGTCATGGTGAGCTCTCCTGAAATTTATTGTGTCGCTGCCCTTTAAAGCCTCTCCTAAAATCTTTTGCCTTTCCTTTAGGGATTCTATGACGGAGTCACTGGCGTCGTGACAAAGCCTATCAAAGGTGCTCAGGAAGATGGTGTGGAGGGATTCTTCAAGGGACTCGGAAAAGGTGCAATTGGCCTGTTTGTGAGACCCGTCACAGGTATCGTGGACTTTACCAGTGGATCCTTGGATGCCGTGAAAAGGTACTTTAAAGTACTCGAGGAGAACAGTCAGTATAATTTTTTGGGATTTTTAATTGCAATTTCACTCAAAATGATTTTGTACAGAGCAACGGCTGTTACGGATGACATTGGCCGGCTCCGCCCGCCCCGGCACATCCCCGTGGACTCGGTGATTCAACCTTACATTGCCCACGAGGCGGAGGGGATGCAGCTCCTGCAAGTAAGTTCAAGGGCCAATCAAGAACAACATCGTTTCAGACATTCAAAATTCCCATGAATTTTGTGTACTTTGTAGCAGCAGTCGTTGATTTGATAGTTTTGTTGTAGAATTTTGAGTTGTTCAAATAAAAAAATATTCTGCGCAGGATTTGGAGAAAGGGAAGTATGCTTCAACGGATGTGTACGTGGCGCATGCGCTCATCAATCCTCACGGCCTCCACGTTCTCCTCCTGACAAACAAGCGACTGTTTTTCCTTAAACGGGATGACATTTTCGGGGGTTGGACGGTTAGTACAGCAGTAGTAGTGAAATGTAGTATGTCTGCTTCGCTTTGCATTGTCCTATTTGTGTCGTTCTGGTGTGAGAGATCTCGTGGCTGTTTGATAACTAATCCTAACCTTTAGGTTCAGTGGGCTCACTTGTGGGAGGATTTTGCGGGGCTCCCTCTCATCGTTGAGAAGGGCCTCCTCTTTAGATTGAGACCGGCGGAGCGGAAGCTGAAATTTTTGGGCAAGTCTGCCGAGAAGGAGTTGGTCGTTCACTTGTATAACCCGGAAGTTTGCACGGTAATTTGTTCAAATCCAAGTTGTCGTATTCATTGCATGTCTATGGTCCGAGCTAATGTAATTTCAACTTAATTGTGGGTTATTATTATTATCACTACTACTACTTCTACTACTTCTACCAATACCAACTTGCTCTACCTCGTTGGGCCGCGGCTTATAGAGCGATTCTTACAATTACATATTACAGTGGATTCTGGGGAAGATTGAGACGGCGATGAAGTTTGAAGCGGGGATCAGCGCCGCGGCGGCGGCCACCGACAGTGAAACCTTTCTTGAGGAGGGGGATAACTAATCGACCATTCCCTGTATCCTCTCCTGTCATGTTGCTTTCATTCATTGCTCCACACATGTTCTTCCCGATCATGTCATTATGATTGTAGTCGTTCCGTCCGCGGGCACTTGTATGAGGTCACGGGACCTTTATTATTGCTATCATTATTGTGCTTCTCCAACTTTGCCAGTCATGCGGAGGGCACTGAGTGAGGTTATTATAATACGTATATGTAATTCTTGTGATATATTCCCGCTGCCGTTGGAACGCTTGGTAACCTCTTCCACTTATAATTATTGTTATACGTAAAAATAATAACTATACTTTCAAGTTCAGATTGTATATTTTCGCGCTCACGGTCACAGTTCAGTATATAATAGTACTCTATATTCACGTTGCCCCTCACCGCTTCTCATCCTTCGTTATCGTTGTGAGAATAAAAAAGGAAAGAAGCCTTATTCCAGCTAGAAGTAAATCGAAAAACAACAATTGAATTTAATTGTTCATAAAGCCTTAATTAATCCTAAATTGTTCTACATCAGCAGTGATTGTCATGTGCGCCATAGGCGGATGCAACCGCTGTGATTTTGGGATATTTAAAATAGTTGGTCCTTCTTGTTTCATGAATACTTGTCCTGTGTCGTCTTTCTGTTGTGTTCTACTGGGGCTTGGCACGAGTATGCACTATACAATAGCATTTCAGGTTACAATTGCGATCCATATCGACTGATCTGGTGTAAAGCTTGGAATGGGTTTCGGCTACACTATACGGAGTTGACGGCGAGAACATTATTGCTGGCATTTGATGTGAAGGCATACACTTTTTACTCATAAAAACATTTATGATAGACAGTTTGAAGTAATTAATATATTGATGAGGTAAAAATGAGCAGAGCAGGACTGCCTGAGAGTACAACCGTGATTTTTTACGAATAGTAATGATAATATCATATGAAAAATCCTGACTCTGACTAGACATTTCGCCGTAGTAGTATTTTCCTGCAGAGAAAGTGTTTTGACGTCGAAAATGGTGGAAGTCCACGTATATTTGGAATTATGTAATTTCGCTAGTATGTTGGGTACAAATATCCATGGTCCACTTTTAAAAAAACATTGACATGGCTTCGTTAATGCCAGTGAGTTTCACATATTCCCCGACGCAGTCAAGGACAGGATTGACGGTGGCAAAGGGGCGGAGATGGTGGAAGGCTGAAATAGAGAAAACGGGTAAATAAATTTAACCCTTAATTTTCAACATTGTCATGATGGAATCAATCCGTGTCTGTACGCACCGTCGGAATGGTGATAGTCACATAATATGGTAACCTTCAGGTTGGGCATCCGCTTGAAGGTGAGGAAACCGGTGACTCTGGAAAGGAGTAGAGAATAGTTGTAGAGGATGTCCTGACGCCCGCAACTCCGAACCTTGGCGTGTATGCGGAGATCAACGAGTTCTAAAAAAAGAGCCATGGAATTATAAGACTGAACCAAATTACGATAGAAAATCTTGATTTCAGCCTCAACTTACTCTTGCAGCCAATAATGCTCGGTTTTATTGGGACGATGTGAACATTTCGGAGGAAATCGTTGTCCATCTTTTGGAGTTCGGCTGCCTCCTCCGGGTGAATCCCACAGAAGGGAGCGTCCAGGTTAAATTCCGAATCGGGGAAGATTATTTGAACAAAGGTTAAATTGCGCAATTGGGGCCAACATGCCCACAGTTGATCATAAATTGAGGATGGAAAGCCCGCAGCAGTGAAGGAGGTAACATTTGGGAACACCTCGGCCATGGTGGGAAGAGCCTCGTCATCCTTCCATTTGTGAGCATGCAAGTTTTGGATGTGGTTCGCCTCGACGCTACCACAGTTAGCCCCGCCGTTCAATCCACCAAAGCTGTAAGTTGTCCAGCGTTCGTAAACCATAAGGGATTTGAGATTGGGGAAGAGCGTCTTGAATCTAATTCCTTTCAAGACGGACCACGTTGTTCGTCCATCGGTCCCCACGAGTATGGGAATGTGTAAGGTCGTTAGGGCCGTGCACGGTGGAATCAAGTCCAACTGGGTGGCAATTTCAGAGTCTATTTTTAAAAATTCCAATGTGGACCTACTATTCTCCAGTATTTTTTGGAGTGACCCCAACATGACGTTCTCCCCCCCGCCGCCATTGCAACCCCAGGCCCATGCTGTTAGACGTTGGAGCCTAGCCCCGCTGTCAGCTACAATCTGGTTCGTGTCGTTCAGGCGATCGGCAAAGCAGAGAAAGCTCTTTAGGATGTGGAGCCGTTTTTCCACTGCTAGGCTTAAGGTGCTGGAGTTAAACTCTAAGTACAGTTCCTCAAGATTAGGGCACGAGGCAAGGAGGCCCTGGAGTATGTCGATAGGTACGGAGGAGCATCTGATAGCATCAGGGAAGCGGAGGATTTTCAATTTGGAGTAGGTAAGGCCCGCAGTAGCCAAAGACCCGGGTTGAAAACATTGAGCCTCATCTGTCAATCCGTTCAGGTACAATTCCTCCAGGCATTTGGTATTTTTCTGGAGGATTTTCAGAAGAAAACGAACGGCTGAACATGTAGGTGATGTTGGCCAGGACCATTGCAGCTCCAGATACTTGAGCGGCAAATGTTCTTCGATAAAGTCATAGTTCTTCTGAGCACATAGACATGGGTCCTGACTGTGCGGTGATACGTAGATTGAGAGACCTCTGAACGGTATGATGTTCATTCTCGACATGTCCTCGTTAAGTTTCCCTAGTTCTGTGCAGGCTACTTCCCGCACTGCTGCGACGCACTTCTTCAAGTCCCGGAGCACAGTTCTCGACTCATAATTCCACATCTTGTCCACTTGAGCGCACCGGAGCAAATCCTCGAAGGGGAGGTGAATGAAAATGTGTCGCAACACCTATAAAAACGACCATGAGTATCATCAGTATGAACTTTCTGTACATATAATTATGTAATAAACTTACCAGCGGTATTTTCAAGGGATTTACACTTTGACAGTCTCCCTCGCCGACCTAAATATGTGAATTAAATTCATTTTTTTATCAGAACTTCCAATCACAATGAGAAACTTACCTTCCGATATTCCAGTGCGGACTCCATAATTTTCAGAAGCAGTCACGTATCGATTTTGCATATAGTATATGGATAAAAATTATTATTTACGCTTTCTACTATAAAAGTATCAAATTAATGATAGGTTTTGCAGCTGTAAACTTCAGTTTGCCTACACTCTTCATGTGTCCCGATTTCCAGCTGCAAACCGTAAACATTTAGTACTCACAAATCCCGCCGTCATCCAGCTTACGACTCAATGAGTTTTTCATGGAACTCTATGGCATAAAGCACGCAAAGTTCTCCTTTGAAGCATCTTTTTGGGATAGGAAGGAGTTTGGGAAGGAGACATAGAGATAAGAGATAAATTACGTACTGTCACACGTTTATTTATGAGATCATTTTTTCAAAACACTTCATGAGATTCAGTGGGTCAACCCTTTACAATAATGGATTAGTATCCTGGAATACATCAGGAAATTATTCCTCTACAACTGCCACGGATTCTTGCGCTGACATTTTGGGGGTCTCGTTCTCATCATCGAACTCATCCTTGCCGCCCCGTTCAGAGCCTTCCAAATCCTCCTCCGTTTCGCTTGGCTGAATA
>WJFA01003063.1:0-13928 GCA_009870155.1 Pseudobourletiella spinata | reverse complement strand
GATCGAGAGGCATACCTTCTGTTGCAGTGTGGCCCAAGAGCCGGAGCAATTTTCTGAAACACTGAACAGCCATCTCGTTCCTTGACAAGTCAACAGTTAGTTGGAAGGGAAGGAATCTTGCGAGAGAGAACTTATCCCAAAGCACCGCATACATGGGGCAGATCAGGCTGCTGCTATAGCTCCCCTCACTATTGTATCCGTGTGTGGATCTATAAGCGTAGTGCCTAGTAAGTAATAAGAGAGTCAAAACAAATGGCCCCTCTGCATCGGTGGTGTGTGTGTGCCTGTATTGTAGTGCACAAGCAGGAGCAGGCGCCTCGCTTCCCCCATCCATTCATTGGTATACATTCCAAAGGTTGAGAAACACATTTTTGATCCCATTCCTTCTCGGCAGAAATAATCATTTTGTCTTCCGTCACACACTCTCACAGGCATCATCAGTGGTCCTCCAACAGGATAGTCGTCATCATCACCACCATGTGAAGTGTTCATAATTTTTTTCCAGGGATATATCCAAAGGATTACACTATCAACTCTCGCACTATCAGTTTTTTGTACCTTTCAGAACGCTCAGAACTCGAAACTCATCGGTCTGCCTATTGAGCTTCGAGTTTTGAGCTTTGCCAATGGATATAAGATCCTCAATTTCCCAAACTGGCGTCATGTGACATAGAAGGGAACCTTAAAAACAAAAAATACTTCCACGACCAAAGTGCTGTGCAAGGGGGACGTGTATAGTAATCAACGTATTAGTACGGGACGGCTGCGAAAGAGAAAATTCCTTGGGTTCTATACCCGGTCATTCTGGCGTATTCTTGTGAATAGTGTGGAGGATTTGGAAATTTCCAAAGGATTCAATCAACCTCTCACCTCATCATTCTGTGCCGAGTATTATCGTCAGATTTAATTCTCTTGACGGAGATTCTCAAGAAAGGCTGACTAAGTGAGGGAATACCCACCTCTGTGGTCATCAGGATTTGTGGATTGGATATCCAACCCGAAAGTTTTCTAGTCATTGGAACGTCACACACTGTTATTCTTCCAACGAACGGGAAATGCTTTAATTTAGACATCTAGTACAAGTTTTGACTGGAACGTTGGAGAGTTCGCATTATATGCATGAAGTACAGCTCGGGTGAAGGGTACATGACCGGAGGCACGGAGTTTGGAGCGAGTAGGAAAATATGGACGAGACGTTGACAGCGACCTAAAGTTGAAACGTGCGTGCGTGTGTGTAAAGTGAAAGGTGATTTGGGAAAGGATTGTTGGAGTTGCTCTGACCAGGGTCAGAGCTGTGAGATTGTCAGAGGTGAATATACATAGAGGGGTCGGAGCTGCCTTCGTGTGCGGTGTGGATGCTTGTCCTCCATCGTCGTGTGGCAAACAGAGTGATTTCCCCCAGTTTTAATTTAACCACCAATCGTAAGCACTCCCCCTGACCAAGGGGGGAAAAGATGGACAATGGGCAATTGTTTGAGCGGAAGTTCGAACCGGGCAAATGGGGAGATTGGCGGGGCCAAAGTGGACACATCGTTGACGGTGGTGGGGGTGCCAAATCCGGTGGGGATACTCGGAGGGATTAATGAGGGGACGACGAACGAGTCCAATCCCATTCATCATATTCAGACGCATCATGTTCGTAATCCAAATTCTCTTCCTCCGCTCCCAGATTCTGACAGCAATTCTCAAGTATGATTTCGTTTCGTTTCGTTTGTTTTTTTGCATTTATTTCTCTATGTTTACGTTGTGGGTTTAAATGATTTCCATCCTCACAGATTTTTAGCAATTATTTAAATATGATTGCGGTCTTATGGGTTTCCAAACGTGACTCCATTCCGTTCGTGCTTTTCTTACTTTGTTTCCACCACCACCGGTTTCATATCTTGTTCTAATTTCTTCACTTTCTTCTTTGGAGTCAGGATGCGTGAGTGCACTGGAGCTTGCATATATTTGTGTGACTCCATTACCTTGTACATTACTATAAGGCGGCTAGTATGAGTGACTCATTGGTCTCTTATCACCACCGTAATTATGCCATGTTTTTTTCAGTCACTCAACAATAATAATTGTTCTATTATAAAAAGCCCCTTTCCACCTTTTCCTCCTGTCATCATCGTTTCTAGACTGTGTTTGACATGTCATGCCATAAGTCAACAGTCTTGAAAGCAACCCGCTGTCTCGTGTGCTCATGGACAAGAAGCTATTTAAAGAAATTCGGCGTATAATTAACTTCAGTTGGAATGGATGAGTGATTCCGTCAACCAGTTTACTTATGGGGCAGCAGCTGCGGCGCCCGTAGATTAACAGTATAGTGCTCTTATCACATCCCTTCAATGGTTTTTTAATCAAGATTATTTCTTTATCATTATCACCCCATATTTCCAAATAGGAGAAACCCGGTTATCTGTTTTATCAATACCGCTATTTTCAATCAGCGGCAATTATTGCTACTCTTGAGCGGAGTTCTCTCAGTTGTTCATAGCTGAAAATGTGTGGGCGGGTGGTCAAAGTTATTATGACGGCAACGGTATTCTGGTTAAATGATTTACTCTGCTACTGGCGGAATGACTCTCATAACTCGCCAAGCTAATGCATGGCAATGGTCTTTGCAGTGCTGTACGTATACGTACGCGAACCATACCACTTCACTTTGAATCTTATCACGCGCTAGTTAAAAATCTACACGGAATGGCAGGCGCGGCCGGGATTCTCTTCCCGCATACGTGCGTGCATATACAAACGCTCAAACTTATTCAGTCATATCCACACCCTAGGATAAGTACATGTTGCGCAAGGGTTCCAGAAACCATATTGGGTTGTGTAGGGATGATTGTACCGTTCCAGTGTTATTCACCCCTGCGAGTTCTGTTCGGCCCATTGCGGTTGGAAGCGGGAGAGGAAGGAGACGACGAACGGGTTTTACCCATTCCAAACACGCTCCAGGGCCACTAAAAGGGGATATACAGAGCTTTTCCCCCCAACTTCTCGACTTTCTGTAACGCTCTCCCGCTAAAACCTGCTGCGCCTATAAAGCAATGCCCGCATGATTCGCATGTGCCGGAGCGTGTATTACAGGCCGGCATGCTCAAAATATATTACGCATGAAATTCGATTGGAGATTTAAAACTGGCTGCGAACTTCCCCTCCGCTATCCTTACATGCCATACCTTAACATTATCCGCCTGAGTTGGAAGCACTGTCAGATTGTAGTAGCAAAGATGGGATCTATTAAGATAAATGTTACGGGTCTCAGCTATGGACAGAGCACAGTATTATTGCGGGCTTTTAAATCTATTTCTATCCTCAGTCATTATTATTTGTATGTACTGTCATGGTTTACGGGATTTCCATTCGTTTATTTCTATAGGATTTTTGATAATATTCTGTTGTGTGTAGCATGGGCGATCCCCATTTCGGCCGGCCCAGTCACCCAAGAATAATCTTTACAGTTGGCTCGAGTTTTTTTGTTGCACCAAGCAACTTAACCTGGAGCGACACAGTCTGCGTTGTTCCTTCCTCCTTCCCGTGCGTAAATAATGACAGTTTGTTGTTGCAAGGGACGGGGAAGTACGATGTCGTTGTTCCACGCACAATTCGCTCACTCACTCGAATCCACAGTCACTTTTCCCACCTGTATACCTTGTAGCTTTGGCCATAGCTAATAATGACCCACGCTCCACTCTCGCGTGGTGCCCCTGGTGGTGGAGGTAATGCACTCTGCGGTTTCTGCGTAGAAAATCTCACGTATACTTTTAAGTCAGCCATTTTCATGAGCACGCATATTTCACTCCCCACTCAACATCATGCGTAATCTCTGACGGGGTTTGGGGAGAGATGCGAAGAATTGCTTCCTGTATTATGGGGTCAGAGCGTATCTGTGAGTCAGCATAAATTCATTGGCCAGAGTGTGCATAAGGAGGACCAATGTTGGCCGTAAAAATGTATCACAAAATACCGTTGGGGTAGTAGTACGATATTAAAGGGGACTGCTGTGGTGAGATGGATTCGCGGAATTTATGTGGCGGAAATGGTGGATTATTCAAAAGTGTGTGACAATCTGTGGGGTATTTTGGCGGCTTTGGATATTCTTGTGAGGAGCGTACAGCACTGGAAATGTTTGAAATCCGTCCACCGACCAGTTGGGTAGTAATGATATTTTCGGAGGTGACATTGTAGACAGATTTGTCTAGACTCTGCTCGGCCCTGTTCCTACATTCCTCTTTGTCTGGGATGAGGGAATTGACTACCAGACGACAGAGGCATGTACTTAGTTAAAAGTGGAGATGTTCTTTTTTCCAAATTCGCTCCTTAATAACTCTCTTCTTTTGGCCTATGTGTTGGGTGGTTGGGTAGCAAAGTCAGGGAGTTAATATGGTAAGGAACTAGATGAGAAACTTCCATGTACTATTGGGAGGTTACCATGTTGTGTAGTGGTAGACGTGTACGGCGGAGATTAATAGTCTCGTTTACGATCATAATTAAGTATTTACAATTAGGATAAAGGCGTGTTTGAAAAACTCGCTGCATAAATCCCCATTTTTTTCCGCCACAATTTCCCCACTCTCAGCTCCCCGTTATCTTCAACTTTATAAGGGAGGGAAGGATGTATAGTAGGAGCTCCTTTATCTTCAATGAGGTTGCCATGGGCTCAGGAATAACAATAAAGAGTTTTAATGAAATTAATGTCTGCTCTCCTTGCCATTATGCATCTGCCTATGAATTCATATTCACTGGTTCCCGGCGTACGTACTGCTGCAGATAGGGACAGTTGCTGGCGGGGTCCTATACCCATATGCTCTTCACTATGCTGGTCTGTGAGGAACATTATTTCCACTGAGTACACATCTGTACCACATATACGAAGTAGGGCAATTTTAATTTCCATAAGACTGCATGGCATTACGCAAAAAGATAGATGAGACGGACCATAAAACTTTTGAGCTTTAAACACACACCCAGGCACACATATATATACACACACACACATACACACACACACACATGAACGCACACAGGAGAGTAAAGTGGCCGAGCATTGCATGGTTATCATTGGAAGGGGCACAATTAAACGTTGGTATGTGATACATAATAACGCGCTTTATAGTGTTGTAGAAGCTACTGGGTTTGACTGTAAATCCATAGGGTAGATAAGCTTTAGAGTTTCGTTACTTTTGGTCGTCATTAACACGGGAGATAAGAGTATAATACGACCATTTGATTGGCTCTATACAAACTGTTAATTGGAGAGGAAAAAGTTATTTAGGAGTGTGGAGAATTTTCGGCGGGGTTTTGGCTAATCTCTAAAGTTACTTCCACGCGGATGCAATATGTCAGCAATGTTTGTTTGGCTAATTGCATTGACTTGGTAACTTTTGTTGTTCCACACCTCAAAGGACTTTTGCTGGTGTGGTGGTGATTATGATGGTCATGGCGGCGGCGGTAACACAACGTGACCCGATAAGGACGACGCTGCAAGAACAAAAAAGGAACAATAATAATGAGACTATCACGGAAGAGATCAGGAATGAAATCTCCATTCCCGCTCATTCACATCTCAACTGCAGGAATCTGATGTTCCCAGTGTGAACATTCTATCAGAATCAGAATCACGATATGTAATTTGCCAAATTAGCATTTGGATGGACCGTCTAATAATGAACATCTATTAAAGTTTTTGAGAGTGACTAGGCTGGGTGGTACGTGGGCATGCCGGCGTGGAGTTCCTGCTGCAAATCTGGAATCCAAAACTGTATCCTGAAGACTTATAATGTTTTTTAAAGGCGTGTGCCGCGCGCGGCATAGCCTTATTTCCTGTGTGCCCAGAGGGGTGCAGTTTTGTAAATATTTTACATTATTGTGAAAAGATTACGATATGAAATTAAGGCTAAAAAATTGAGATGAAGGATTGCCTGAGAAAATGCGGGCATGCTGATTAGATGTTTGCAACTTTCATTCCACGTATACACACACACACACTCACACTCACCTCACATTTGTGAACTTCTCTCCACGGAACTGTTACAGATGTGCGTGAGCTAGCTGTATGAGGTGGGGATTTGTGAAGAGTGACGCATAATGATGATGAGCCAGAAAGATTAACGTATGCTAGCGGCCCTTAGTCGTTGCTCCTTACGTGTTGTTAGTTGTCCCTTGTACAAAGTGCACCCGTCACCGTCGACATAAATTCTCTCTTGTCGCCGCCATGCCGCCGTGACCACCACTCGTCCGCCGCCATCCTGACGCTCCTTGTATTAGCAGGACAGGGAACATATCATTTAAATTTAATTACAATCAAAGTTGTTCCTACTGCAAAGTGTGTCAATAGGGAAGCCAAGATTAAGTAGGAAGTGTGTATGTGCTCGGGAGTGGGCATTTTACACAAAGATGTGAGCCTGCACGTGAGTGGATACCATATAGCGTGAGAAAGGGTGGTCATATGCACACACACACACATACACACGCTGATGTCGCATATGTTTCAACTGGGTATCCTCACCAGTACTACCCACTTATCCCCATGCATCCTTGTCATGTTATTATAACTGGATTTCATTGTACCGTATATGCATTTTCAAGTAGTGGAGCAGGAGAGAAAATCCACACTCCTACACTTGCATGGACTACGTATACGATGAGGACAAGTAGTATCCGCCCCTCGTCTAGCCATATCAGTAGCCATGGAGTGACAGGAGCGTAAAGATTATTGTTATTATTATTGCTATTATAATTATTATGCGGATGAGAAGAATTCAGAAGATCTTTTGGTCACTCTAATATCACTCTAGGTGTGTTTGTGTGTTTTGTTTGGGTAAATGCATGCATACGGAAAGAAACTTGATACGGTCTTCGTCCTGTGGCTTGTAATAAGCATAGGTGGGTGATATCTTGGATGGGATCTCTGAACCATGTTCTCCCTCCTTCCCATACATTTTGTCATCTTGCACACATGCACAGCTATATGCACTGCACACAACAAACTGTGGCGTGAAACAACCTTGGCAAGTACATGCTTTTTCATCCCTGGTCACTCACCACGTCCTCTCAATTACTTTACACGGAGTAAATATTTGTTGTGAGAGGGAATTGAACGGCGTTACCATTACCATTACCCTCCCCTGCCACCGTCATAAGAATTTCCCCATAGTTTCCATCGACTTCTCAGTCAGTCTTGGTATTTCTGACCACAGCATGGTCAGTCTCGTCGAGAGAGATACCGTGAAGAATATTTGCACATTGAGTATATTGGGGAAACGCATGTGCACGTGGATGATTATAAATGGGAAATTAATTTGATGCCACGTGGATATAATAGTGAGTGCTATCGGTCCGCACGGCTGCCTTCCGGCGGTGAGTGAGCAATTTGAATGCGGTCCGCGTGCCAGTCTTAAAAAGAGAATCTCCCTTCCTCCACTCTGCACCGTTTACCCGCAGACATAAGGAGAGCCATGAGCTGATTATAGCGTCGTAGAAAGGGTGAAGAAATGTTCATATTTGAGCAAGCGAACAGGGCAGGCAGGCAGGCACATAGACATAATAATGGGACGAGGAGAATCCTACATTATTTTCATCCAAATTTCCGGCAGATTATCATTATATTATTGACTTTCTCGCTCACGCTCATGATAATCGCTCATGAATGTTTATCATGTGCAGAGACTTACATGGGCCGGCGAACAGTTAGGATAGGATGTGATAGGATTTGTGGAGGAGAGACGTTGACAGATGTTCACTCGCTCACTCAGCCATGTACTGTACGAGTAGTACGCGACTTACTACCGGTTTGAGTGGATGGGCAAACTGTGAGTATTATTGGGCGCGACGTCGCCGGGGTTGTTGATACGATGCGGATTTATGGAGTCGATGCGTGTGCCCCTGCTCCGGCTCGGTGCGTTTAGCCTGATTATGATGATGAGGAAAACTGTTGTGCTCAGGATCGTTGTTTTGTTTCACAGGGCGTGCCAAATAATGCGACTGCAGCTGCTACGAGCAATGCAAGGATCTTCGTGGCTCTGTACGACTACGATGCCAGGACGGACGAGGATCTGAGTTTTCGCAAAGGGGAGCATCTGGAGATATTGAACGACACACAGGGTGACTGGTGGTTTGCCAAGTCGAAGAGCACTCGTCAGGAGGGATACATTCCATCAAATTACGTTGCCAAACTTAAGTCTATCGAGGCGGAACCGTAAGTTGTTGTTGTTGTTGTGGTAGTGACGGTGGTACTGGTACAAACCAAACCACTTGCCTCTCCTCTACCTTTCCATCCCCCTCTCTCTGCTTTAATGCATTCCGCGCAAGCTCCCGTTGTTGTACAGCAACCTGTCTAAAACCAAGTTGGAATTTCCATTTTATTATTATTATTATTATTATTCGTCAAATAATGCCTCCTGTAATCTTGCCTTTAATCCTTACATGGTCCTTGGATCCCGTCAACTTTACTGTGAACATGTCACCTGCTCCCTTCGCGGGATGACTGTAGTATTTTTGCGAGGAAATCATTGACTCACGCCATGGTAATGTAGGGAACAGTTACATGTACTCTCAAGGTGTGACAATTGATCCGTTTGCTATTTGTGTTGCTCAACTTACTGTACTATTCTCTGAGAGTGTGTACTGAGCCCAATTCATGTTTACATTGGTAGGAGGGTAGCGGGGACGTGGTATAGGTACTACTTACAGCTGACAGAGTTGATACGTGAGACAGTGTGGAATAAGAATCCACGTGTATAAATACTGTACAGAGATTCATTCAATACGAGTTCTATCTCAAGGTAGTTTGCACAGAGAGATGCTCTAAACAGCGTAGGATGGAAAGGAGTTTCTCATAAGCTAAATCAAGTGTTGAGAATTGCAAAACGCATTATGGAGTAATATTTACGTGCTTGTGTGTGCATACCTTACTCAGTGTGAGATGACTTGCGGCAGATGATTTTCCCATTGCATTTCTGCGTCGTGCATACATAGTATATGCTATGCAGTGTAATGTGTAACGTATTCCCGTAATTAAGCTTAATGTAGAATGAGATTCGTGCGGCGATGGAATCTAGACTAGAAGTGTACGGTGAACAGGTTTGTGAGAGGTATCACGGTCTCTGTACGAACAACAACAAGGAGAATAAGTTTGTAAATTGCTTGATTTGTGGATAACCCAGCTATTGCTATTGGGCACCTGTTCTTTATACCTTACCCTCCCATTTGTTGTGTGTGTTCTCAAAGCTGGCTGGTTGGTTAGGTAGACTGCGAGCTGTTTTCACACATTTATTCAAACACACACGCAAACACCCTTACAAGTGATCTAACAGTTAAGACTTGTTCCGCCATGGCAATAATATACTGGCTGTGGCTGTGAGCGTCCTTGCCAAAGGTCCCCCCAGTGACCGCGTAGGAACTCACATACACAAACTTTACGGTGTGGAAGGTAATAGAGGTAAAAAAAATAATGAGAAAAGTCTAGATAAAAATTGTGATTCGTTAAAGTCCGGCTGTAAAAAACTATGGAAGTTGGAGGCATGGGATTGTAGGCGGTTAAGACAGCAGTATAATTGTCTCAAGGTGGTTGTGTGATGGGCATTATTATTATTGTAACTATGGGTAATACGGAAGTAAGGAAATCGGAAATTTACGATGAGGTTAATACATGAATATCTTCTTGAGGACCCATCACCTCCGCATTGTTAGTAATAAGCACAAAATAAAGGTTGTTCTTCTCATGGTTTCCCTTGGGGAGTCTGCATTTCTGAGATATTATATTACAGTGGTTAGTGTGCGACTTATAGCTTGCATGAGGACGTGGGGCCTGTGTGGGAAGTTTCTGTGCTGTCATTTTACGTTTCTTTTCCGAGAAGGATTTTTACGGTGGGAAAACTGGTTGGGGAAGCATACAATGCACGTATATTTGTCCTCATGCAAGACTATTGAAGGAAGGGAACATGTACGGCACATGGTGGAAGCCTCACAGTTATGGTGAAATGTCCAAAAATAGTAATAAAAATGCAGAGGTTCATTTTGCACTTTTTTCCCTTCCAACCACTTGAATGGTTCAAGGTTGTATGAGAAGTAATTGAGACCATGAGGAATTTTCTCATCGCCAATAGTTCTGTGATCAGTCACCCAACCTGCGGCATGTATTCCATTATTATTATTATGATTGTTGTAGAAGTTGTTATTTGCGATAACTAGGATTGTGTAAAAATAATAAAGTGGGCCCCTGGGGGCCTGTCATGTATGTTGAAACGATATTGTGAAAATATAAAGTAATTAATCTTGTTTTTGTACGTATGTGCGAGTGTGTAAAAGCATTATCATGACTTGAGGAGGAAAAGTGGACATTAATTCCATCTATTCCTTCCTGTGTAACTAGGTGGTACTTTGGAAAGATCAAGAGGATAGAAGCTGAGAAAAAGTTACTTCTGCCCGAAAACGAACATGGAGCTTTTCTCATTCGAGACTCGGAGTCGAGACGAAATGACTACTCTTTGTCCGTCCGGGATGGAGATACGGTCAAGCACTATAGAATTCGCCAGTTGGATGATGGTAATGATAATTGCTCACCCATGATTTTCGTTCTGTATAGTATTTTTTATGATTTTGGCGAAACGACGTTCTGTTTTCAAAGGCTCTTTTCTTTTCCTCACTCGCTGACTCAATCATTCGACCAGGGAAACGTGCGAAACTCAAGGCCAATGAGTAACGTGTGTGGTATACTCATTGTTCTGTGTGAGGGGAGGGGTGCGGTGGAAGTGAGGCGAGAAGGAAGGAGATTTTTTCCCGTATCTCTCGAGTCTCTCTGACACCTGCCTGTGACTATGTTAAGGGAAAAGAGTTAATTCGATGAGCATGATAGAAAGTGGCTTTTTTATATGCGACTGATAAAAATAATAATGTGTGTATGGTGGTTGCAGGTGGATTTTTTATTGCAAGACGAACAACTTTCCGCACACTTCAGGAACTGGTGGACCATTACTCGAAGGACGCGGACGGTCTGTGTGTGAATCTTCGCAAGCCCTGCATTCAGGTGGAAAAGCCAGTCACCGGAGGGCTCTCCCATAATACGAGGGATCAATGGGAGATTGACCGGTCATCTCTCAAATTTCTTCGCAAGCTGGGTCATGGTCAGTTTGGTGAAGTCTGGGAGGGATTGTGGAATAACACGACGCCCGTGGCTATCAAAACTCTTAAGCCTGGTAACTATCCTTAGCTCATGAAATCAAGTTTACAAATATCCGTACTTTTTAGGCGGAGGAGAAGGATGTTGATGATGATCTTGCTCTTATTAAGACTAACGGTAGGGCAGGAGGGCCTTCATATATGACAGTACTAGCTGGTTCTGTTTTTTTCCCTTCTCCCCCTAAAAACGTCAACCCACTTGTGGTCTGTGTGGGCAGTAAATTTTCCGTCCCACTCCTATCATGTTTCCATTGTATACCCTTATTGTGCGCTTACGGTCATTATTTCCCCAAAGTTACTTTAAAGATTCCCGCCGAGCTAACTCAAAGTGTTGATGTCTCGTGGCTAGGGCATTAGCTAACTGTAGCGGTCGATTATGTTGGAGATACGCTGACCTGCGTTGCGAGCCGAAACCGCGAGTTCGGTTCGTGTCCTTGAATCGAGAGCTCATTATGATGAGAATGGGTTTTTAGGCACTGATTAAGCACGACGTGCATCGAAAAACTTGTTGTGATGACGCCGCGATTTTGTGGTAGCATTTATCCGCGGCTACCGTGCTCATCGCATGCTGACTCTCGTTACTTATGTGGTCATTGAAACAGGGGCCTATTTTATTATATTATCTATGACATATTTTCATTGATGATATTATTAATGCGTTTGATGGTAATATGCTTGGTAATCACAGCCTTGGTGGACACAAAAGGACCTCCGATATAATGACTTTTCTTTGACCAACAGGAACGATGGACCCGAAAGATTTCCTGGCTGAGGCACAAATCATGAAGAAGCTCCGGCATCCTAAGCTCATCCAGTTGTATGCAGTGTGCACGTTGGAGGAGCCCATATTCATCATCACCGAACTTATGAAAAATGGTTCCCTCCTCGAATACCTCAGCGGGGGCAAAGGACGAGGACTGAAAGTAAGAGTTTGAAAAGATCCAGATCTTGGGTTTACAGAGCGGTAACAATTGACACGGTATTCTCTGTTCTTCCAGTTGCCTCAACTAATAGACATGGCAGCTCAAATTGCTGGTGGAATGGCGTATTTGGAGTCCCAGAACTACATACATCGAGATTTAGCAGCCCGAAATGTGCTCGTGGGTGAATCGAATACCGTTAAGATTGCTGACTTTGGTCTCGCACGACTCATTAAGGAGGATGAGTACGAGGCCCGACTAGGTAAGACACACTTTCCGGTTTTCGTGAGTCACTGCATCTATGATTCATGTGGAAACATTAGCTACGTGACTGATTGGTGGATGTTGTCAGGAGGAAAGGCCGAATCCCATGTAAACAGTGAATGTTGTAAACACAAATGTCGTGGTTTCAGGTACTCGATTCCCGATCAAGTGGACAGCTCCCGAAGCAGCAAACTACTCAAAGTTTTCAATCAAGTCTGATGTGTGGTCCTTCGGTATCCTGCTGACTGAGTTGGTGACATGTGGTCGGATACCGTACCCGGGCATGACTAACGCGGAGGTACTACACCAGGTCGAACATGGTTACCGGATGCCGTGCCCACCCGGGTGCCCGGAACGCCTATATGATATCATGTTGGAATGTTGGCATGCTGATCCAATGAAGCGTCCTACGTTTGAGACACTCCAGTGGAAGCTTGAAGATTTCTTCACTCTAGAGGGATCAGAGTACAAAGAAGCTTCAGGATACTAAACAGCTTGATAGCATGTGTAATAATATTAAGTAATTATGAGAGTATTATAGCATTATAAAGTAGACTGCTGCCTGCCAACTCGAGAGAGAAAAAGCTTTGTCCCGTTTTTTGTTCACAAAACTACATAGAATGGGTAGCTTAATAACAAAAATGGAAGCGATGTAGCACAAAAAGCCACACACACGCAGATTCACACATATGTACACAACACAACTTAAATGTACTTCAAAAATGGTGTTTCATATATTATATATTGCTATTATTGTTTCTTATGACTGTATGCATTCATATTATTACTACATTGTGAGATATATCGTAGTGGGCGTGCTGTTGATCATATGTATGAATTCCTACATAAGCTTTGTAATTTTTCGTATTTATTACAAATGTATTAATTATGATTACTTGTCCCATGGAATTTAAGTTTAGCTAATAGGACGTCGGAATGCCTTTTTCGAATATGTTTTAACTACTCTTGTTGTAATCTAATTTGTGAATGATGTGCGCTCTGTATGTAAATTTGTGTCTGACTATCGTGGAGGATGAGCACGGTGAATAGGCTTTTCATTGTAGTTCATTGTGAAGTTCTTTATCGAAGATAAATTTAGTCCAGGATCGTCATCTACCGTGGCCGTGAGAAACCCTGCACCTGATCTACATCATTACGCTCAAAGAGTTGTAACAACTAAAAAATAATGTGGATTGCCTTAGTTGTCTTATATTAGTGCGTTTGATTGCATTCGAGCCTGAGTGACGTGAACACCTTTTCATACATTTCAAACATATACAGCAATGTTAGTTCGAGAAATGCGGCCTCTGCCGTATTCAGTTGAATACATTAAACGCTGTTCTCCAAAAAAATGTTTCCCATTTAAAAGCACTGCCTGAAGTACTCATTTGAAGCAGGGATCTGCAGTTTAATCGGCCTTTGGTGTATTATCAGAACTTTCCTCTTGAAGAGGCAGCAGGAAGCCCTCCATGCCTTTTGGCCTCAAGTGAAAGTAGTAGTTGCACTCTGTACTTGATAATTTTGACTTCGGTTCGTTTCGTTCGTATCAGAGTTCATAACATCGATCGTAGCACCGAT
>WJFA01003062.1:0-13929 GCA_009870155.1 Pseudobourletiella spinata | reverse complement strand
CCGAGTCTAGATAGGGGGCTCTCGGAACCGAAACCCGTCTTCTCTGGTCTCCGGAGAGGAAGGAGGTCAGTGAGAGGGCTTCCGGGTGCAAGGGCCCAGGACCGGGAGTAGCCTGGGCCCCCGGGGAACCCCCGAGAGGGAGAAATCCTCGGAGGGGTTCGGGTTCACCCCCTTATTACACTTCCTAATCAAACTATTTTTAAAAATTCAGAAAACCTATATTACAATACAACGGACCCCTCGTATGCACGCCAAATGCAGTGCGTCTGAATGCAGTTCCGACGCACTAGGTCAATTTCAAGTGAGGCTAGCTATTATGTCCGGGACCAAGTGCAGGCTACAAGTACTGATATATATAGCGAAAAACAAGCGGTTCTCGAAGATTTGACCTAAAAAAACTTAAGTAAAAATTTTGTAGGTTAAATATTCTTGGACTTCAGGTACCGCTTGTTGTTCGCTACATGCTTCGGAACTTGTAGCCTGGACTTGGTCAACATAGCTAGTTATAATAATAAAGCAAAGTTGAATGTGGACATATGTTGTGATAATTCACACCATTTCATTTATGCTTCACAAGATCCTTCAGTACATGATAAATGTTCCGTTCTTTAAATTATACAGCCTGAATAAAGCGGAAGAGACTTCGATCCGTTTCAGAAACCTTCACATTTGGGCACTGCGTGGTAATTTTAACGACTTCAGCCAATGTCGGTAAGTAGTGTCGCTCTGAGTCCGCATGACCGCATAGCATTACAGTTTGCTGAGCTTCAAGACAGTCGAGCACGTCGTGGTGAGTCATCTCACCAGTTACGAGAACATCTACGTTAAGACCTTTCAAGATGGAGGCCCCAGAACCGACACATAAAGCAACGCTTAGTACTTCGCTTTCTGAAATTTAAAAGTGGAATAAAGTTNTAAAGCAACGCTTAGTACTTCGCTTTCTGAAATTTAAAAGTGGAATAAAGTTTGTAAAATACTTATTATTGCATACTTATGAATCATTAAATTCATTAATGAACTTACTTGGCCCCTGGGCAAGTTTGATGGTCGAAACTCCTGTACAGCGTTGGAGGCTCTCTACAATTTTTTCAACCGGCAAAGGCTTACTGAATCGTACAACCCTTCCCGCACCTAACGCCGCAGGTGGGGCTTCTGTCGGGTCACTGAAGTAAAATCATTGAGGAAAACAAGTTTTGACTTGAATATTTTCCGATTTGACAGAGTATACTGGTACCTTAATTCGGGAATATTCAAAGTCTTCACGATATCTTTGATTTTCCCAAAAACTCCATCTCCAGCATCTTTGAGAGCGTAAATCAGCAATGAAGCAGTACCTTCATTGCGATTTACAAGATCGGAAACATCAAAACCGATGGACACCTCGGTGAGGTCGTTGAAAGGAACCGATGCATATAGACGTGAAATATTCTGAGGCGATGAGCGGTAAACTATTCCTGAACGAGAACTGTCCACAAGAGAAGTGCTGATAGTTTCCACAGTAGATTCCGAAGGGGCTAAATTAGATCCTACAACAACCAAAAATGAAAAATAGAAACTTCCAGTTTTCTATATGCTAAAAATCACTACGTACTTACTGAAGGAGTCAATGATTCGATCATTTATGCCCCCAATCACTGCATCCAGAGTAGTATGTGGGGAGTATACAGCAATGTCATAAGCAAGGCATTTCGCGATAATTTCTTGCTGTAAACATCAGGAATAATACAGTAAACATTTCTCGGCGGTATCAGATGTATGGCTAACAAAATTAAACACGATCTACCTTCCAAGATCCATATGCTACGGCTTTCAATGGTGCGAAAATTGGAGGGTGATACGCTATGATTAAGTCAGTCTTGCTGCTAATGGCTTCCGCAACGACTTTGGATGTCAGATCATTGCACAGCAATATGTTGTTCACCGGCTTCTCTTCCTTTGAGTATCGGCCTGACCCCACTAGCAAGCCGATGTTATCCCACGACTCACCCAACAACTTTGGTTTGAGCCATCCATTCAGGGCATTCTCTACGAACCCAAGGGTGTTCTTGGCCATTTTTAATGACGTGACCTACAAATTCGTTAATAGATTTAGTCACTTAAAACATGAAAGTATAATTTATATCTATTCATCTGCAGTAAAGTAATTACGATACTACAATAATCTAGCAAGTTGAGTGGAATGAGGAGTCTCACCGTTATATCATGATTATGAAAAATAAAATTGGGCTTACAGCTTTTATCGCAACAGAATTGGCCAGCTTGTATTTTATTCAATCCATACAGTACTAGCGAAATGTAAAATTTTCACAAAATCGGGGAACAATGACTTGACCAGTCGACCGGCTTTTGTCAAACACTTCCAATCATTGCAACAACTCACTCATACTCATCACGTGCATAGGGATCTTGAACCATTCTGCATATATACATTAATTTGTTGATATTCCATGTGGACTCGAATTACCCGCTCTCGACCCGTGACTTTGTTATGGGACATTTCCCCACTTGCACTGTCCCACTTCAGCCCCTTCAGCACGTAACTCAATGTCTGGCACCGCTCCGCGGGTCTATCAGAACATGTTGTCAAAGGATTAAAAGGGGAGTTACGCTCCTCTACACCCCCTTTTTGAATGGCCGTTAATGTGGTATAGTCCCCCATCCAACTGCACGTTATGTGCGGATAATCCCTTAATTTCTATGGCTTTCTAAAAACGCGCTAAAATTCAACTGCGGGCTACAGAGGCAGTGAGTCGAATGGAATGGTCGAGTCGATTCTGCCTATTCAAACTACAATGCTCCAAACTCCATACACTGTGCAATGTTATGGAACAGGTTCAGTTGGGACTTGGGAGCACGTGTTTGTGAACACAACCGAACTCTTTCTCAATCCCTCCCGTTTCATAAATGAATCTGAAAATTAATTGTTGTGCTAAATGTAACCATTCATAAATACTGAACCATTTTATTTGGAGCACAGGTACATCCCCCCTGGAATGACTAGCATTTGTAATCAGCTTGACAAACTAAGTCCTCCAAGCTTTGTGACGACGAAGACGACAAAGTGGAGGTGAATTCTGTTTGGAATAGATTTGCTCTTGTTGATCGAACTTCCATGAACTTCTTAATTAATAGATGTGGAGAGGGCAATTTTGTATGTGGTACGCTAACGCTGGGGCTTGGTTCCGGCAAGGCGAACGGTGTAATAGTAATAATGTTTATTGTACTAGGCATTAATCATTGACGGCTTCTGTTGTGGCTAATCTGTTTTTGTGGTAATTATAGGACTATAATTCAGAAATGGTCGACCTTGGTAGTAAAATCGAAGTACTGCGATCTCAAGACTTCCCTTGCACTAGAAGTCAAAGTTTTAACCGGATACATTGAAAGGAAAGGGACGCAGTTGAGGCTAGAGAAGGCTTTGATGTTTACCAAACAGATTCAAAAGGTTTCTCTGCGGTGGAAAAATAATGATTTTTACAGCCAGCTACTGAATTTTCAAAAGTCTGTAGGAAAGTTTGATGCTGTCAGCGGTTATTTGGTCTCATCTAAGAATGACGTAAGTAAGGAACGATTACCAAGCGCACAATGGACACGATGGATAATTTATTTAGGTTTACGAGATGCGGCACTGTTGGCTAAGGTGAGAAGGAGGTTTCTGCTTTACGTGTATCTATTTTTTAATGGAAGAAATATTTATTACTCGGTTTTTGTTCATAGCTGAGCATCGACTGTGAAAATACAATCAAGTACTGGTTTGGCCTCATTGATTCTGGACATCATTGGGGGGACTCTTTAGTCATAGCTGGAATTTTAGCAAGAATATGGTGTGTTTCATATATTAAACTGAAATGCTTTTCTCATTTTCGTATGCGGCACTAAAAGTGGGTACTTATTTGCTGGATGTTGCTTAGTGACTTGCTTTTGTTGCCAGGTTTCTTTCCAGCAAACTTGTTGAAGATATGCATTCGGTGATATATCCATGCCTGAATGAAATGTTGGCACTAGTTACTCCGAACAAGTCTGGTGATTGGCCTGATACTGAATTCATTCCACCTCCGGATCTGCTGAGCTGGCTAAGGGATACAGTCAAATTATCATTCGTTCCAACTACACATGGGTAAATTCGCAACAGACTTGGATACTTAAATGTAATTCTTGTGGGAAGCGGTGCGTAATTGCGTTTATGTTTGAGCAGCCACTTTGGTAAAGAAATGAAGTCAACACCGAAAGCAAAGAACGGCCTTCGTATCAAATTCTTTGAGGACATATTTGGCTTAATGGAGGGAAATTCCCGTGCATCATGTGAAGAAATTGAAAACTGCGTGGATACTTCGAATAAAATTGATGTAGAAGACGAAGATTTAGGAATCGTTGTTGACGTTATAACACCTAAAAATAGTAAGAAGACCAGGAAGGACACAAAGAAGAAACTCAAGCTGGGTCCTGAACACTGTGATGGTTCTCAAGCCAATAACTGGAAACAAGTTAAATCTCATTGGAATAAATTTTTTATCAACTTTGACACGAAAGTTAAGACTGAAGTAGGGCGTAAGAAGTTGCTTGTACGAATCAGAAAATACTTACGCCAGGAAACGGATGCGAAAATCAAAATTAAATTAAAAAAATTAAAAAAGCAAGTAGATGGAGCCACTGACACGGATTGCTTAGAAGCTGAGACAGCTGTATCAATCTTCCAGATGTTTATTCATAAATACGTTAAAAAATTAAAGAAGTCCAAAAAGTAATGCGGATAAAACGTAGTGGATGTTTATTTTCAGTACATTAAACATTAGGGCTGGAAGATGTATATTTGATTTGAATCATTTCCGAGCACTTGGAAACTCCCAGTCCTGACACTAAGGAAACATTTGCGGGAGGGAAAATTACACGGAATACTTTGTCCAAATGGGGAACTAACAAGTGCTCAAAATATCTTTTCATGCGGTTGAATTCGCTCTGTTCTCTCAGTTCCCAAGTCAACCATTCGTTATGACCCCATTTTTCCAACTCCTTCCCCACCTTAGAAATACTTTCATTCAATTTCTCAACAACCTTAGACACACATTGTACAAGAGGACACTTTCCGACAAAGTTTAGCAACAGCAAAACATCGTTTAAATAGTTTGCAAGCGGCGTGTGCGAAATCAACTGTCTGGGTGGACTTAAGTCATCTGGAGGTGGCAAATCCAAGTTGGCACTGTCGGGATTAGCAAACTGGGCTGTGGTTGATAAATTAAAAGAATGTAGGTTGCGCACAAATTTAACTTCCGCTTGAAATAGACCATGACTGAATTTTTTGTCAATGTGATCACTGAAAATTGGAATTATAATTCCTCGAAGATCAGCCCCTACTCGAGCGAAACTTTCACCGAAATAAGTTGCCTGAGTCATTAGAGAGTCAATACTCTCGCCAACTTCCAGCTGTTTTTGGAGATCATGGAGGACTCGATGAATCTGAAGAAAATAAAATTCGTTAAATATGAGTCTCCGAAGGACATCAAATACACTAGGAAGACGCAGTTATTTACCTGGAGGGCAACCCACGTTGATAAGTAGTGATTGGAATCACCACCGAATGCTGCTCGATGTTGGGTTAGGGTGTCAAAGACCCAAGTACGTGCTTGGTCAAATGGGACATCCTTCATCCGTGATTGAAGAAAGCGGAACCGAAGTGACTTGTCATCTGGGAAGAAGCTCCGAAGCAACGATACGGTCTGAAGGCACTCAGACAGGCCAATGTTTCCGGATGATAATTTGGCAAGAAGTGCGTGCTGTATTTCAATCTTCAACTCCATCACCTCATCACAGGTCCTCTGTGTGAAAAATAGACTGGATAAAAAACAGATGGCCTAACACCTGTTAAATTTCTGAGTATCTTACAGCCAATACAACGGGCGGATCAGGTACGCTTTTGATCATATCCTGAGCAGCCTGCAATACTTTTATAGCGTTTGGCAGTTTTTCCTCAGCCATAGCATCTGCGAACAAGCCAAGGCATGTCAAGAATTCTCTCCAGTGCTGCCTGCTTCTCTTGGAGGAGACTAATGGATTTTTCTTTTGCTTTGAAGTTTTTACACGCCTTTTCGGAAAATGCTCTCATCTGGGAATTGACTTGAGGAAACGCTTCAGATTCTAATTTTACGACCAACTTATTGGCAGCATCCAACTGGAAAATATAATCATGTCGTCATGACACCATCAGACACAATGACCAATAAAAAGATTATTGTCTTACAGATTGCTTTATCTTGTTGGTGGTCTGGGCCGACTGGACAAATATTTGGTAATTTTGACTAGCCATATCCCTGGTCTGATGCTCCACGATAGCAACCTCTTCACTCAATCTTGCGAGCTCTCCATCTGAAAACAAACATACACGTAGCAAGGAAGTTACCACAGGAATACATTTTTGTGAAAAATTGACTTTTAAAATATGAGTAGTGACAATTTACAAATGAATTTTACTTACTTAAACTGTCAAGTCCTTGCGAACCTAATCTTGAGAGGTACGCAAGCTGCTCAGGATCTAAGACGCCAAACGCAGACATGTATAAGAATTCTTTCAGTTTTTCGATTGGAATTTTTGACTTGAATTTTAACAAACCTGTTTCAAGATGTGGCGGGTGTTCTTCATTGGGAAATAATATTTTGATCAAATCTTCCACTTCGACGTTCTTCTCCATTTCCATGTTGACCGGAAATATAAAAACTCTATCACTCTGTGGAAGAAAAATCTGCACCAGCACCAAACCTTTGACGTGGAACTTTAACGAGGTTTAACTCCCGCCACCAATACCTCACATGTGAGAGGATCAATGGCAGTTCATAAACGCGCGGCATTTCCGAAAAATTCTCCGGCGTTTTTACTCCGAATGTGGACTGGATGATCGAGTGGCTTTGGCTTGTAGCGAAGGCATTTAAAAACCAACCAACCAGATATTGTTGTGAACAAATCAATTTTGACAAAGCATTTCAGAAGCCTAGAGCGAACGCGTATACCTATAGAAGATGGCAAAGCATCATCCGGACCTTATCTTTTGCAGGAAGCAACCTGGTGTCGGTAAGTTTGGGCAAAGTTTGATGATGTCTTCAATTATTTTATTTGGGGGAGGGGCAAATTCTCCGTACAATGTCATGTCATTCAGGACATTTACAAGCAAGCTGGTCGAGCAGTTGGAGGATACATATTCTGATGAATTATGCACATTTATCGTCGTCCAGTTACATACTTTTAGTTATTGTTGGTGTAGAATGTTTTGCTTTATTTCTCAGCTATCGGACGCCTCTGTGAAAAGTGTGATGGGAAGTGCGTTATTTTGCGACTCTTATGTTCGGCCATGCACATTAGTGCGGATTTGTGACGAATGTAACTATGGGTCGTATCAGGGTCGCTGCGTGATATGTGGTGGCCCGGGCGTTTCGGATGCCTACTACTGCAAGGAATGCACAATCCAGGAAAAAGATGTAAGTACAATAAGTACTCCTTATTTGAAAATATTGTACTTTCGGCATTTTTGATGTTTTGGTAGCCAATGGTTTTCTAATTGTAAATTATGCTTTTTCACAGAGAGATGGCTGTCCGAAAATTGTCAACCTTGGAAGCTCGAAAACAGATCTATTTTACGAGCGGAAAAAGTACGGGTTCAAGAAAAGATGATGCTGTAAATTTCTGGCGAAAACTACGGATGTCTATATGGTTCTTGTGAAAAAGGAATCATTGCAAAGTTCCTTGATCATGAGGGTTGTAATTATAATTTAAAAATTTCATGTCCAGTTTTCGACTGTTCCTTTTCGATTCTTTTGTTTTACAATGTTATTTTCCTCATTTACATCTTTATGGTATAAATTTTAAATATTAAAAGACCAGTATGACGAAGCCCGGGTTATTTTAAAATGTTTTATATAGATATAGTCGAATCCGGTCATTTCTACAATGAATCATCGAAAGTTATACTTAGTTGAAAAGGCGTAAGTGTACATAATTGAGAAAGCTTGGTGATAATGTAGCATGTGATGGTTGGCCTCTCTAAATTCAGTTCGATTTCATGTAATTTCCGACTGTTTGGATGACAATAGCAGAATCTGTATGTGATGGTAGTGCTAAACTCATGCATAGCCTTCAATATAAATAGTTACATTTGCGGGGTTACCGCTTTCAGTTGTTTATTCTGAACTTTTGAAGTATTCGGTACCTGGAAACAAAGATTTACCCTATTAATGGTGCTTCCGCCTATAATTTTAAAAATCATCATCTCGTGGAAGCTTGTGTGTAAAACTCACTCGAGGGAGTAAACGGCAATTTGCGAACTTCCTACACGGTAGCGTCATTGAGGAAGTTGTGTGCAGTCGCACTGACTTCCGCTACTTCCTGTCCTGCAGTGCAGAACAGCATTGCGAAAGCAAAAAGTAACGTGTTCCCCCACCAGACGCCTAATTTCCTTCTATTTCTTGTTCTACCCTATACGATCTCTCACCTTTCTTCCTAGTTCTATATATCCGAGTTCTTTAAAATAAGAGCACCATGAAAGACTTTTGACTTGAGTGTTCTGGCCCATTTACGCCTGCCAGGATGCTTCGTACTTGTGCACTTAATCTTCTGGTTGCGCGAATCACTCGTCCCGCTCCCATCCAGCCTAACGCAAATTATGAGCAAACGGAATCTCTGAAAGCTATTTTCTATCCCCTTCGTAGTTGTCAGTTTGTTTTAAGTGCTGGCTTAAGCCGGTTCAAAATATATCCGAATGCCCCCGAGCTGCTCATCAGCACACTTAGGAACTTTGGCGCAGCTTATATCATTCATAAAAACTTACATCATAACAAACGAAGTCGTTTTCGTTACTCAGTCAAGTTCCATCATGTTTGTTTCATCCACTGCTATTTCGACAGCCCTAGCTCATTTGCGTCACCAATAGATTTGAGAAATCCATTTTTGGCAAATAACAAACTTTATTGCATCAACAAGCATGTTGACGTTGTGTATCTCTGCACTCGGGCCCCCACCACGACCAATCTTCGCTCAGTAACAACCCAACTAGCACGGAACTTTCGCTGTTTCATCCCGTTAAATTACTTTGTTATACGATACTATTTTAGAAAAAGAATTCTCATGTTGGTCAATAATCTCGTCAAGTTCCGACGGTAATAGTGCTCAGGGGTTTAACATCGTACGAACACATTCTGGGCGAATTGAAGGAAGGGAGTAAGTCCATGGAGCATTCCCACATTATCATCACTGGCGTTAATGTCCCTTGGCCGCAGCTGGAGCTACTTCAAAGAAATTGCCAAACTACCACTCCGGCGCACCTCAATCAAGACTTCGTTTGCGTACTGCAAAATCATTTTGGAGCTGGCGACAGTACGTATTCAACTTTCCACTGTCATCCACCTCATCTGATGACGAACACCGCCGGACTCACATTCTATGCAGGCTCGGAGGGGTGGATAGAGAGGAGCAGGCAATTTCCCTTTCCGTTTACGAGCTGCATCCAATTAAATACGACTCTTTCGTAGATTTCCAGCTCCTTCATAGTAATATTGAGATTGAACCTTCTAATCCCACAGCTTTTCAAAGCCTACTGTCGCCCTTTCAAGATGAACGGGGTTGCATTATCGGGATTATAGTATTGAAATCCGAAACTATAAGGACATTATCCGACCCGTTGTATTTACATTGTCACCGTTCGTATGCCAAGTCATCGATTGGTGAAGAAAGGTAGCTGGACCGAGGTTTTCGTATGCATTCTACTTTATCTTGGTCTTGGTCATAAGTAGGGCGTCCGCAAAAATGCTTTAAACTCGCCTCAGAATATGCTTTAAAAGTAAAAAGTGAATGCTTTAAAATGCTTTAAATTTTTTTAGCAATTAAAAATACTTGACATGTTTTTAAAATTTGCAATTAATCAAAGTTTAAAATTTTTGACGCAAATTAAAAAATTCGAGTTTCTAAAATTCGAGAGTAGTTGTCAATTTTTGTTCGAAACCTCGTGAAGTTCCTGTTTACCTATTGAATTTTGAATCCCTTGTTTCCGAAACTTCCGACAAGTATTATTAACATTGCAACTATTACCAGAACTAACTACTACTAGTAAAAGCTCAGAGCAAAATTCAATTTATACCACCAAATTTTTCAAAACTACTTCCTCATGCTTCCATTCGTAGCGGCTATACCAAACCAAGTAGGTTACATTTTAAATTGTAATATCAACTAATTTTCACTAAATTAATGGTTTTAATGCTTGTGCAGGGTTGCTGTGACCTATTTCTATCAAAACCTATCACCTGCCGCTTACCAACATTAAAAATTTCACATTGGGGTCCAATATGCTTTAAAATGCTTTATCCGGAGACGAAAATTTATATTTAGCTTTTTCCTATCATGAGAAGCATTTTTTACCTAGCGCCCGCACCTCTACGGATAAAAATGCTTTAAAATGCTTTAAATGCTTTACGGACGCCCTAATCATCCCTACCATCCGTATTATTGCGATGGTACATCCCTGGTACAGAACGGACCTTTACATATCTGTATATGGAAGGAGGAAAACAGAAAATATTTAATTCCTGAATTCATAGCACTGCGACAGCTTGATCATCTTTTGCCGTGCAAGATAACTAATACCTTTCAGAAGAAATTGATCACCTTTGAACAAATTTAACTTCAGCTGCGAAGTTTCTTGGGCTCCAAATCGAAAAAAAACATTACAGTAGAACCTCGTTTATTCGGCCCCCTTTAATACGGCCACTATTTAATGCAGTCATAAATTCCCGGCCCGGTGAGCCCAAGTACATGTTAAACTAACCCCTTAATACGGTGACTCGTTAATGCGATCAAAAATTCCTAGTCCCGAGAGGGCCGGATTAGTGTGGTTCTTCTGTATTTTTAATCAACTTGAGATAACAGTTCATATATATGACTTGTGGAAATTTTCAAACTTCCAACTTGCGACTATACGATACAGTAGAACCTCGCTAATCCGGCCCTCTCGGGACTAGGAATTTTTGACCGCATTAACGAGTCACCGTATTAAGGGGTTAGTTTAACATGTACTTGGGCTCACCTTGCCGGAAATTTATGACTGCATTAAAGAGTGGCCGTATTAAAGGGGGCCGGATAAACGAGGTTCTACTTCAATAGCTGCATCATTTTGCCGACCAATGCGACACGCGATTGCAACCATTTAGTAACACTTGCGGCAATCGTCAAGTACGTAGAACCCGGCATAGAAAAAAGGTTCCACTAATTATATTGGAAGAAATAAGTAAAAAATATTCTGGCGTTTAAAGATTTTCTCCTGTCTGTGTCGATGGCTGAGTCCACCTATGTATTAATTTCTATGAATAGCCGCACAAGTGTGACCAACTTTTGGGGAGTAGCTTAAAATTTTCTTCGGAGATCGTCTCACAAGAAACTCCCCTCATCAATAAATGTAAATTCAATTTATTTACGTATGAAATAGTTCTAGTAAAGTAATGGAGGGATCCACGAAAGTGGATCACTCGCTTATCAATTTTAGTAAATATTAGATTTAACGAGCAGGAGACCCACTATTGTCTTAAGTTGGAGGCCGTCTGGCCCGAACAAAGGTAACATCCTTGGCTACATCATGCATATATTTTTTCCTCGTCCGTCAGCCACTAGAGCGTCACGTCTCGTGCGGAACAACGTGGGTCATCCCAAGTTGTTGGAAATTAGAACTGAAGCTGTAATGTTACTGTGAGTGTGTGCTGCATAGATGACCTCTAACATTTTCTGAGTGTTCCTATACACGAATAATAATTGTGTGTGTGTAGTGTATCCTGAAAAACTGCATTTTAATTCCGACCACCGTTATAATTCTTGTAAAGATCTGCATTATTATATACGTAACTGCCGGAGGCCCCACTATCACACACGTTAATGCATATGCATAATTTTTACCGGTTTTACTCCTCCAGCGAACGTCCTCAATTTTTCCCGGCAACAGTCAAGTGTTTTTGCGCGTGTACGACTTTCTCTGCCAAGTGAATGACTCCCACACGTGAACCACCGTCAGCCCCGCATATTTTTTCTAGCCAATCGGCCCTTCCGAAATCTCCCTCCTCGCGTCAAAACAAACTCTAATTTTCTTTGTTACACCCGTTAGTGTTCAAGACGTAGCTCCTCGTCCACATCATGAGAGGACTCAAGATTAGTAATCTCTGCAATTATCTCCTCCACGCAATGACAGTTATGAAACCCTCTGAAAGCCAGTAACACGTTCTATATGCATGAGAACAACCTGTATTTTACATAACGCGATGTGTCGTGAGCTTGGACCTGCAAACAGTAATCGGCATTTCAACGTTGGAGGGCTATAATCACCTTCAGTTGAACTAAAAGGACAAACCACATCTTGACTTCGGAGTACAAGGTTGTGCCTGTGTCGATAAAATGTGGATGTTACAACTTGTTTCAGCAGTCGTTGTAGTTCTCCTTGCCTGGGTTTTACAAAGAGGGCGGAAGAGCCAAAAATTCCCACCAGGTTATTCGCAATGTTTACATGAAATTAATTACTTGTAAATACTGAGTGTGCTCTTAATGTTAAATGCAGGACCTTACCGCTTTCCACTCGTTGGAAGCCTTTTGGGGCTTGCATTGGATAGTTCCAAGTACCCCTACGAAACATTTAACAAGTTACACAGAAAATATGGTCCCGTCTCTTTCCTTAGGAATGGAACCGTCGACATGGGTGAAGCTTTTATTTGTTGATAATTTCGAAATTTTATTACCAGAATAACTCAATGCAACAGCTCAGGGCACTCTCTCGGTGATTTTAACCTTGACATTATTTTGTAGCTGTCATCAATGGATATGAGGCGACGAAAAAGGCGTTAACTGGCGAGGAATGGCTGGAACGACTCGATGACAAGAAGCTATTGATGCGCGTATACGACAAGCGACAGGGTAATTATTCCATTTACTTCATTCGGCCAGCATGATTTCTTAATGGAATTACAGTTGCTATTCGGTTGAACTAGGGCTCATATATGGCAATCTAAACCTTTGGAGAGCCTCAAGAAGATTTACTGTGCGGAATCTCCGTGAGTATGGTTTTGGCAAGATGAACAGCATGGAAACATGTGTAAATCGAGAAATCGACTCGATTCAAGCATACTTGACAAGAATAGTTGAAAGGGATTACGGTTACTTTGAGCCACTCCGATTCTTCGATGTAGCCGGACTGAATATCGTATGGGCACTCGTGACGGGGACGCGTTTCAGCCATGACGATCCTCAAGTGAAGGAGCTGGTGGATGGGATAATGGATTTCAATCATGCCTTCGGTTTTGGTGGGGGTTTTCTACAGTACTACCCCATCCTTCACGAAATTTTCCCGAGGTCCTGGTTGGGACTGGGAAAGTTGGAGCGATCAATGAGGAAATTCCGGAATCACATGGAGGTGAAGTTCAATAATTCCGTATTCAATATTAGTGTTGAATGTGCACTGACAATTTACGACCATTCCTTCGTGTGCACATAGGACCTGCTTCAAGTCCATCGTCAGAAAGGGACCTACAGGCAGAATCCTGAAAACTTTGTCGAAGTCTACCTACAACATATTGACGAAGCAAAAGCGGGTCATATTCCGGATCCTCATAACATATTCACAGGTTCACAGAAGAAAATGCGTATGATTTAACTGGAAATACCTAGAAATGTGTCACTTTTCATCTCTCCCTGCCCGCTAGATGAAAATCTCGTGTGTGTGCTTTATGACATGTTCTGGGCCGGGTGTGATACTACTCCCAGCACAATTTGCTTCGCGATCCTTTGGTTAACTCTGAATCCGAATGCTCAGAGGAAGCTCCGGAACGAGTTGCATCAATTTATTGACGCGAACAAGCGGTTACCAAGTGTGATGGATAAGAATTCGTAAGTAGACTGCCTTTATGGACGCCATTTGGCGGAAT
>WJFA01003061.1:0-13935 GCA_009870155.1 Pseudobourletiella spinata | reverse complement strand
AAACCATCTAGCTGAAAATTTTGTAAAATATGAGTTGGGGGTAACCATATAAACATAAAGTACATGAGGAGGTGGCAACATGAATATTTTCATCTCGAGGCAGGGTCGGTCACATTCGCTTAAAGTTGGTCCATAACAGTTACCCGCCTTGACTTCCATTAGTTTCATCAACTTATTGTTCATTCTCTGTCATTTCTTCATGAAAACCTTTTTTATGGAATTTTGACTAGTTTTGAGTAGTTTAACTAATAGCATGAGAACACCCTACGTGCTCCGAATTACTCTTCTAAACTATACTAATTTCACTGTGAGCAGGAAATTTGAGGGAGCTATTTTGCCTACTAGATGTAGCAGCCTTGGTTCGACTGAAAAAAATACCACAGCCATTGCACGCACAAACTCTCACACACACACACACACACAGTAATTCCTTTCATAATATGCGGTCTGCTGCTGATTTGTAACCGCGCGTAATCAGGAGCTTAAACTTTAACTAATACGTGCATATATACGATGAAGGACTTTTTTGAATGCTGCGATACATGGAAACGTACAGTAAATACACTGCCATCCCACTCTGTTTTATACCTTATGCGATTTCGGATCATGGCATGGCGTTGTTGCTAGAGATGCATAAGCTCTCCCACACTGTGTGTGTGCAGCTCTGGCTACACATCTATTATACGGTGAATTCGTGAGGGCTCATTCAGTAAGAAGCTCTCTTGCCATTCTTGAATCACGATACGATACAGGAGAACCGCCGCAGTATACTGAGAGACTTCAACACACGAGAGCCAAAAGCCAAATATCATTCGGTGTTTTACAGTGAGTGAACCCGTAATCAGTGACCCCTTGTCTCTTTCTCGACGACAATTAGAAATACAGCAGTGGGATAGAGTATAGTATATGGCTATTACTATGATACATATTCAAGTGATAAACTGGGGTTGAGCAAAATTTTATGACGTTTATAAGTAATCCGACTTGTTGTTCATGGGCTGTCTTCTTTAGAAGTCTTTCTTGGAATTTGTGTGTGTGTAACCGTCGGATGCGAACTGCAACTGCCCTTGCCTTCCTCCTAATTGCACTGGCTTGAGCAGATCAACTTTCACAGAGAAAGACAGAGGCGGAGGAGGGATTTTTACTAAGCGTGGACATATACCAATATATACACAGTACACAGCTTCAAATTTCATCCTAACAAATTACTAAGTGTGTTTTTGCGGTGTGAGAGTAAGGACGCTGTGTGAGGAAGCTTTTCCCGGAACAGGGAATTACAAAAAAAACGTCATCACAAGACTGTATTGCCCTTGCGATGTTTCTAGCATGGTCATGGTGCAGAGGCATTCATACACCATAATTCCGCCCGGAAAGGAAGTTGTGGACGTCTAAACTTAACATTTAACTTGAATATATACGGAAATATATGTATATATACATATGTATACATACTTATAGGAGGGGGTGAGACTTAGGAAATAATACGTATATATATAAAGCAACCGTTGGAAGTGTGTTCGAAGTCGACTGGAAGAGGTGACTTGGGAAAATTTCACATTAAAAAATGGATAAACATTTGATACGAATTAAAGAAGAATTTGATAACATCGACCAAAATATCGGATGGGCACCGCGATTTCAAGTGAGTTATTGCGCACATGGTTCTTTTCCTCCTAAAGAACAGGCTAATACGTCCATTTTTCATTAGTGTAATTATTAGTAGTGGGCTGAACCCTCTCGATGTGTATATAGTTGGCAGGCACGTGGTGACATTTACTCATTCACGTTTTGAAAGTGCAGTTTTAGTTATTTCCCTATTTTAAGAATTATTAGCACTTCGAAAACGTTATCATTACGAGTGATTAATCCATGTGAGATTGGATTTTTCAGGATTTTATCTATGACGTATATATGTATAAAGATACATATGTACGTATAAATAATTGCATATGTATTTGAACATAAAGTATTGATGTTGATGAACGTGAACGTGAGTAGTTATGGGACTCAGGTTTATGAGCGACTGGACAGCATGTGGATATTATTATAATAATTGTTATCAGCTGTTTGTCCCACTTAGAATTTACATTCATTTATCGCTATTTCTGGCTATTCATTCGGGCGTATGAACTGAATGAACTGGGAACAGTGCCTTGCGGCCATTCAGGATCTTCTCTGAGTAAAAAAATATTGTCTTATTATATATGTATTCCCAATATGTTCAATATACTGCGCTAAAAGGAGCCCGAGATTCGGTGGTGTGTAATAAGCTGAAAAATTTTTGAATAGGAGCTTCGGTAGAATACGTCTTATACTGTAATAATAATGTAATTTATCTCTAAAAGGCTGGTGTACTAATCAGAGGGTATTGGTATCACAAATAAGTGGTAATTGGTTCAGTTCTCTGACGGGAGAAGTACGTTTAGAGATGTTCAGAGAAATCCGCTTTTGGATTTGGAGAAGCTGAACCTTATCAACCGTGTCTTTGCATATGTACGTATTGCTGCCAAGTGGAAACGTGGAGTGACCTTGTTGCTCATAATGTATTACTCATTATTATTATTACATACAGGCATCATGATTCATGCGGGACGATTGATATGATTCAATATTCTCAAGTTGACTCGACTTGTGCACTACTGGAAGTGGACCCGCTGGCTGGAAAACTAGGAGTTAGTTGGTCAAAAAAGGAATCGAGATCGAGATTCGGAAGTTAGGTGTGTAGCCGTAGCCGATTTGATGCGCGCGGATGTGGCACATTCATATTTTGCCGATGGTGATAGAGGGTGTCCGATGCCCCATCTAGACTCATCATCACTGTATGACAGTGACAGCTGTAAGATATTCGACGAAATGTGAATTGCGCAAGCCAGACATGTAAAGTGGATGAGTCGATGTAATGTGTTCATCATGAGAGCTTTTTAATATCCTTTTGTGTGTGAGGGTTTGAACTCGAGTCGAGAGAGGATCTGAAGGAGCAACTGGAGGCAATGGTTTCCTTGCGGTCAGTCAGAGTGTGTGCATCCATGTCCCAGTTTGATTGAGGAACGCCTAGTGCATAAATGAGTCAACATATGAATTGTATCCATGATCATTCCTCTTGGATTTGATCAATTGCAATGTTACTGATGATGATGGTAATGATGATGATGATGAGCAGCGATGTGAGTGATCCTTGCCGATTGTGAACCCGTAGCTGGGGATACGATGATGGTGATTGTGCAGTCGTATCTAGGAATCTTTGGAGCAACAATTTTGTTTTAACCTGGATGATTTGGATGTGTTTAATTTCAGAATATTCGTCAGGAGAGCTCCAACTATGACTTCCCATGCTTAGAAGCACGATCCCCCGTGAATAAACCCCTAAATCGTTACAGAGATGTCAGCCCATATGACCATAGCAGAGTGGTTTTAAACAGTGGGCCATGCACTTACATAAATGCCAGTCATGTAAAGGTGATTGTAATAATTGTTTCACAATTCGTAATGTAATGAAGATTCAGCTTGAGATGTGTTTTGTCTAATGTGTTGATTTGTTGGGATCCCTTCAGGTTCAAAAGGCCGGGAGACGCTATATATTAACTCAGGGCCCGCTTCCCCAGACTGCGGGTCACTTCTGGCTCATGGTGTGGGAGCAGAAGTCAAAAGCCGTCCTTATGCTGAACAAAGTTATTGAAAAAAGCCAGGTGAACAAGACTGGAGTGGGATTTGGAAATATAATAATAATATAGTTGATGATATCGGAGTAGGCCCCTCAAAGATTCAATTCGAGCTCGTCGATCGTTAAAATGGTCTTTGAATGTGGATGCGGCTGAATCTGACCAGATGAGAGTGGATCGAACGCTGCGGCGAAGCCATTATTCTTGCTGTATGCGGCGGGTTTCCGACTCAAGTTCCCAGCTTGTGAGACAGGATAATATTTTAGAAAGTCGGCTCTCGTTTAGTGCGCGATATTCTGAAGGCACGGAGCTTGTGAGGATTTGTTCCAGAAAGAAAACTGGTGGATCATTTTGACATGCCGTGAGCTTCAAACGCTGGAGGCTTCGAAATTGTGGCAGTAGTGGATTTGTGATGTGTCCCGACTTTGGGACAGGGTTGTGATGAGGATTGCAAGATTAGTCGGTTTTCACTGTATAACTGTAAAACACCTTCTATATTACTCTAGTATTACTAGCACTTTTAGTTGAGTGACGGATTGAACTTGAGCAGGGTTTTTGTCAGCCTCCGTATACGAGTAGTCGCCATTAGCATTTAGAAAGCATTAGAGTGAGGCCTGTAATCATGCACAGATGTGAAACTATACTAGTTTGATGGTGTGTGACTTTAAATTTCCCTCTTTTTTTCAGATTAAATGCCATCAGTATTGGCCGGTAGGAAGTAAAATTGGAGACTCAGACTCGATGATTTTTCAAGATGTCGGCTTAAAAGTAATGCTGCTGTCAGAAACTAAGTTCACACATTTTATTATGAGAACCTTAAGGTACGTGTGAACTCTCCAAAAATAGAAAAGAAACGGGTAAAACCCGAAAAATGGATTTGTGCAATGGTGGTTGTGCAATTTTATTTAGTGTCGAAGAAATTGCAACTGGGCATTCGAGAGAAGTCCTCCAGTTCCATTATGTAACTTGGCCAGATTTCGGCGTTCCATCTACTCCGAGGGCGTTCCTTCATTTTCTTCAGGAGGTGAGAGATAGAGGAGCTTTGGATTCAAACGTTGGCCCACCGGTGGTTCATTGTTCGGCGGGGATTGGCCGGTCGGGAACCTTTTGTCTCGTCGACTCCTGCTTACTTATGGTAAGGAAGAAAGTGTGAACAACCTTAAAAGTTGAATTATATATCATCATTAATTTTGTAGAATTATCAGTTAAAATTTCAACGTGGGGTTCATCACGAATTTTGATTTGTGGTGTTGCAGATGGAGAACGGTAATTCTATTGATGTCAAGGAGGTTTTGTTGGAAATGAGGAAATACCGGATGGGATTGATACAGACGGCGGATCAACTCCGGTTTTCTTATCTAGCAATCCTAGAAGGTGTCCAGCAAATGGCTGACGTAAGTTTATTGTTACACCCAGTACGTTCGAAATATTCCGACAGAGATCTTGTCACGAGCCAAGTGAGAACTCGATTGAGCGAGAGTGGGAAAGTGAGAACTGTGAGCTACCACATGTTGACCTTGACGAATTCCCATTTGTAATTCAGAAGATTCTAGAATTTGGAATTTCCCGGAGAATTATTGCTCTGGCTTTCGTTCTGATGTATGAGTGACAAGGTATTTCCTACTGCGATGATATTACACTTTGTATTTTCCTCACAGGGCAACACAAGATTTCTACCCGACCTAGACGATGGATTGATCATTACAGAGACGAAACCGGAACCCCCCATGAGAGGTTCTTCCTTAGGTGTGCCAGGTGGGTGTTTTTCATTCTCTGGTGTCAGTATCAATTTAATTTAATTTTTACGTCTTATATGATTGATAATAATTCTATTATCATTTTTTACACGATTTTTAAGAGTTGAAATATCAGTTTTTATGATTATTAACACCTTAATTATTATTCTTACATGATTTATAGCAATTTTCATGTTTTATTTTTATGATGTCTAATAATTTTTTTTATCATTTACAGGTTATCAGCTAGTTGGTAGGCTATATTATTAAAGTTGTGGTTGTACGTCAGTTTGTGACGACATTGTATGCTAACATTTCACATATGAATTCACATTTCAGTCTTTGCCCAACGTCCTCAGCCAGCAGTACCGGTGGATCCGGCGAGCAAGCCGTTACCCCAACCTCCATCTTCGTCCTCATCCTCGTCATCATCGGAGGAGACTGATGAAGATCTTCCGTTGGACGACTCGGATTCAGACCTGGAGGACACGGAAGAAATGGAGCCCAAGTTACCTCCGCGAGAATGCATTGCAGCTAACGATAGGGAGTCGCCCAAGTCGTTGGACCATTCAAACGACCGGAAAGCCGAAGGAAATGGGCACGCACAGTATGCTGACTTCCTCCTCCGATTATTATTAGTATTATTTTTGTCAATGCTGACAGCAATGTCTAAATTTGAGTGCATAACATTATTTAATGGTGGTGGGGTATGACTTTGAAAAAATTCTGTTCACTCCATCCAGGCCCAACGGCGTGGCTGAGGCAGAAGTGAGACGCCGAGCGAAGAATGAGGCAACTATGGAGAAGATCCGGGAAATCAAACAGAGGCAGAAGGAATCGGAGATGAAGGCGGAATTGTACCAGCGAGTCTATAGGTCATTAACGGGCAAGAAATTTCTTTTTTGTCTTGGGTTCTCCATGGTGGCCATGTATTTATATTGGAAGCTGTAGAGTAGAGAGACGTAATGGCATAAAAATAGTTTTTTTTTAAGTCCTAATATATACATATAAATATACATATACATATATTTAATAAGTACGCATAGATAAACGTAATATATACATATATAATATAATTATGGCTATTTATTCACTTGCTACTACTACTACTACTATTACAACAAAGAGTACACACCTCATGCGTTCTATTAATACTACGCCCTTCGAACTTGAAAATCTGATATCGCCTAGATTTCCCGCTCACACACACACACACGTGTGTGTGTGTACCGGGAATAAATACAATACACCAGAGGAACTATTTACATTTTGTACTATTATATGATAGACACTGCATATAAGCAAAATGTTCACACACGTATTATACTGTATACTACTATACGATTTATTATTCCTGTGTATATATATACATATGTATATGTATAAAAGTTTTTCCATGGATTAGTACATTTCAACCACTACAACAACAACTACAACAACCAACACAGATAAGACTTATACGGTACACTGAGAGAGAGAGAAATATTATGGTAGGGAGGAAAATATTAGTAGTAGTGATGTAATTATTGCAACTTTAAAAAAATAGTTTACACGAGTTTGAAGAGACGGAAAACAAATATTGAGCCATATTTTTACTTGGTAATGCCACTATCATCATCAAATACAATTAATTCCCATTATTCCCTCGTTAGTTTTTTTGTAAAAGAAAAATATTTTCTTACACAGTTTTACACACATCCACACGAATACACACTCAAGTGTTGTTATCCACGTCTCATGTCATGTGCAAGGAGGGCTTCCTTGTCTCTTTCCAAGTATAGGGTCTTTCATTTCATTCATGTCTCCTCTACACGCATACTCACACAGGCACACACACACACGAAAGGGGATTTCAGCCATTTCTATACAGACAAATCCAAATCCAACTACTCCTACTGCTGCTGCTATTACTACTACTACAGCGCGCTTGAGCACTTTCGCGTATTGGACTTTACATCTATGCGCTCAATAGATTTTGTGAAAGCGGAACTCTCACAGTCAATAATGGATTGAATGATGCCAGGAGTGGAAGTAGCTATAAAACGACAGATGGGCCACCCTAGAATTCTGCGTGTGTGTAGGTGTGTGTGTGTCTGTGTATGTGAATTGTTGAAGTCTGAGCTAATCCCAGTCTTATGGCAAATCTATATTACCACTACAACATATATTTATATATATAAATGTGTTGTCAGGAATGATCGGAGTGATAGTAGCAGACTCACTATATATGCATAGTTACTCTCAGGGTTTAAAATATTTTTTGAGTCATGCTGCACTTAATTACCCGATACTTGGCCCAATTTGCAGTGTAATTACACATTTCCAAATGGTTCCTCCCTGATCAAGATCCAGAGCAGAGGAGGGACTGCAAGAAACAAAGACGCTAATATATTACTAGAGTCACAATAATAATAATAATACTAATAATGATATAATAATAATAAAAATCGAAATAATGTGAAACTGTCTAACAGGGGTATTTTCCCAATGCCATTTGTAGGAACACTTTATATAGAATTGTACCCGTACACTATTATGATGATAAGGTTAGGAGCAGCGGTTGAGCATAAAGGAATAGTAGAATCTATTTGTAATATAGATATGTACATATATGTACCTACCTACCGTACAGCGCGGAAATTATACGTATCACTAATTAATGTGTATTTATTATTAATTTTGGCACTGAGCTAGCTGGTACCCGAGGTAGGCCCAGCCTATTGAGTTTTTACATACACACATGCACACTACCTTATTTACATCTGCTGGATTCTCATGACGAAGTACATAGAGCTAGTAATTTGACAAATGTAAGTCCGTAATACAGAATGGCCGGTGATGTATCCGTTGATTTACGACGGAACTTACGTTGTGAGTTATATTATATTGTGTGTATGTATGTGATTGTACGAAATTCGCTGTAGGATGTGTAGTGCATGTGTGATGTGCGTGTGTGTGTATGTATGTATGTGTGAGTGTGTGTGTGTCTGCCTGGAGTATTTAATATGTGTGCTGCTGACCAAGATTATAATAGCATATATGCTTTTATAATCTTGCTGCTGAAGAAGCACGGGAAATTTGTAATTGTTGATGGCATGATGTTGATGATGGTAATAATAATAATGATTAAACGTGAGTGGTGTTGTGTTAACCGTTTCTACCCTAGCAATAATAATAATAATATTAATAATGATAATAATATAACAGAATAGAAGATTTGTTGCATTTTGAAGGCATAAAAAGGCATGATTGTTAAAAATTAACTACTTGATTGTTCTTATTGTGGTGATTACGATGACTGACACTGCTGGAAAATTGTATTATTACATACATATATATATATATATATATGTATATGTATAAACATACGTGTAACGTTACTACATATACGATGGCGTTCATTTTACGTATGTGTGTGTGTGTGTTTGAAGTGATTTCGTTATTGTACGTGAAAAAGAAGTTTTTGTGTATCACAAAATTTAAAGGAACATGGAGTGAAGAAAATAGAATTAGATTCGTAAACATGAGTATAGTAGGAGATTTTTTGGTGACTATGTGCAACGGATTTGTAGCGCTATTCCTGAGCAATAATAATCCTGTCATACTGTCAATTTCTTCCAAATAGTTTCTTTTTTCTTGTGGATTGGGTGGACTTGAAAAGAGGACACGTCTTCTTGTCATTTCATATGTAGAGTTCATCTCTCTCTCTCTGTATAGATGTAAGTGTGGAAGCCATTTTGCCATGGAAATATGCCATTTGGAATGGTGGTGGACCGACGATTTTGGCCATCACTGTAATGGTTTTTTCAGTCGGCTTGGGAACTTGAGATTGTCATTTCGTCATGATCAACGTACAGGTTATGATGGGGAATTAGGATTATAACGAAGGGTTGTCGTGCTCTCATCGCGAAATTCATGGAACTGCCAGCCAACTAGTTTCTGCACTGTTTAACGATTCATTCCGTATACCACGCAGCCGTACGCGTACGATTACGGCAGGTTGCCCACACTATACTGATTTACTAAGCAGGCATTTAAATAAGCTAGGCTCGAAATATCAAACCCGCTAGATCATATCTACCTTAGTTGAGGTGCTAAATCAAATGCGTACGGGTTGTGAAGAAATCTAATAATAATAATATAATAATAATATTAATAATATTTAAAATAATGATTTAATAACCATAATGACTGTTTTTTAAATGAAAACTCGAATTACTGCTCCACTTACTCACCCCAATCTACATGGCCTCCAGAACCCTTTATTTGATGAGGGCTGTAAAAAGTTGAGATTCCAGAGAGAGAGAGAGAGAGTGAGAGAGAGAGTTCGTGGTGGCGGGAACTTAAATAATTATTATTATTCATTTATAAATTTCACAGATCACCCGCACCCAAACGAAGAAAAAGCTGTTCACAGGATGACCCTCGTCCCCTTGAGTAAAGGCTCATTCGCTGGAGCCACTTCGCGCCTCATATTACACCACCACACACTTGCTCTTATTATTATTATTATTAAGTCCCTTAAAATGATATTCATCACACATGCACATAATAATCATTGTAGAGGATATTTTCCATCTCCCGTCACTGTTTTTTATGCTGTTGCCGTTCTTGTACACTTTGTGTGAAGCGAGGAAATTTTTAGACTTGTTGACCAGTACTACGCGACTTGCTGATACCTGTTGTTTATCTTTCGTAAAAAAATTCACAGGAAAAACAGTATTATGGACTCCATTATATTATACGACGACCTCACTCGGCTTAACTCTTGCCGTGCAGAGATTACATAGATGGCTTGGGAAGTAAGTGTGATATATAAATATAATCATAACAATGAGTGAACAAGTACAACAAGTATATAGTTAACCACTACCCATGGGATGACGGAAGGGGAGTGAGAATAGGAAAAAAATTAAGTGAGTGGAAGGGTGTATATTCCCCTTCGATGTGTTAAATGATGATGATGCTGATGATGACGATAGCGCAGCTCTGTTTGCCAAAGATGCTGCTGATGTTTTTGTACATGCTAAAAGTTTTGATTGGTTTTTTTGAGAGAGAGACTTCCGTAAAGTCACTTTGGATTTGGGATGACTTTGGGGAGTTCGTGTGTAAGCTGCAGTACCTGAAAATTGCAGCTTTGCTGCTTTACCAGCACACTCACACACACATTTCTAACTCACGCTCTCACACTTGCCCGTAATACAGTTGTGAGTTGAAATCTCACACGCATACACACATACACACTGATGAAATGCACTGTTGCAGTAGTGGCGGAAATCAGTATATAATTTTAATAAAAGTGGAAGAACTGTCCATAGTTCAGATTTGTCTCACCGCATCACTGCCATGTTCACTGTCGTGGTAACTTTTTCATCCTCTGGAACAGGAAGTAATTTTATAGGCATGGAGATGAGCCAGATGACATTTTCGTCCCCTGGAATAGGAAGCATTTAATAGACATGGAGGTGAGCCAGATTACTTTTTTGGGTTATTCATGTGACATATTAATTGACTAGCTCGTTGCCCACACATAGTTGTGCGCTGTACTCCTACCTGGGATTTCCTGTGTGTATACATAAGCGTTACACTCCGAACTTGGAATTCCTCTGGGGTATACAAGGAACAAAATAAGGGGTCCGGGGTTAGACGCCGAGATACCCCTTACCCCCAACCGGTGAATGGTCACACACAAAGTGGACTTCATTCTGTGTGTACCGCAATGGCTAGCAGCCAGCCATTGCGGTAAGTTTCCAGCGTGAATTGCTTTGCGTACAACACAAAGTCAGATTTACCTTGGCAGGTCTCTGATTGGGCTGGGTGGACGTGGGCATGATGTAACGCGGATCAGTTAGACCTGGGCGAGTAGTATAGTGTGTGAGTTGCATCTAGCCAAGTGGTCCTCTGGGTCAATTTAGCCGGGGCGAGTAATATAGGGTGTCTCAAAACTATATGTCTTTGTTTTCAACCTCCCCTCCCCGCAGATCAATGATATTGGTACCAATCGAGTTCTGAGGCCTTGAGAATTTGTTTCGTGAATAAATTCGTTTCCTCGGGTGTAGGAACTACATGCGAAAAAGTGTCCCATTTACGCTGATGTTAAAATACCTTGTTACTTTTGCCACTCCCTTATCTCAGGAACAAGTGGAGAGATCCAAATTTAAAACAGGCGAGGGGTTCAGAAGCTAGATTGTATGTGTATGTAGTGTATTGGATGAGTTGCATCTTGGCGAGTGTTCCTCTGGGTCAGATACATGTCGCCTGGCCGCATACCCCGGGTACCTAAAATAAGAACTAAAAGTACAACAACGTCTAGAATTCGCGGATCACGAGGTGCGGAGTGGGAGATGCGCCCGCTCCGCAAATTCTAGCATTTTCGTTGCAGTTTTGTTTCTTACTTTATTCGTTGTATACCCCGAGGCTGCCCAAGTTCAGAGTATGATGCTTGTGTATCCCCAGAGGAAATACCAGTTTGTTGGACACCCCACAATAGGCGTGGGCAAACCAGCTAGTCTCGTGCAACCATAAATATCAGCAAACTTAGATTCGTTACCATGTTAAAGTAAAAAAAAGGTAGAAGACTCCAGCAGGTAATCAAACTGTAACTTGTAATCAAAGAGTAAGCTCAATTGCTGCACCGACTCGCTAACGGCAAAATAAATAACTTGAAGCCTTAGCCAACTCTGATGCAACAAACAAAAATTCATGATGGTTCCAATGTTATTCTGAGAATCTACTTCAGTATAAGTATAAGTATAAGAAAATTAATAGAAGTTGGTTTAACATAAATTTAGGATGTATATAATTATTTATACCTACATTGATGGTTGCCGGATGCATTGGTATGACATCCGGCGCATCACTGAATGCGGTGCGAATGTGATGCTCCGCTTCGCTTTGTAAATTTGGGCTCGACAGTGCTTCGTATCGCATCACATCGCACCGATGCCAGTGCCGCATTAGCATAAATGTCAACCACTGCAATGTAATACAAACTGATTTGCCCACACCTTGTGTGGGTTGTACACCGTTCTGATATTTCCTCGGGGATACAAAAGCATCATACACCAAACTTGGAGTCACCCGCAAGTTACACAAGCATTGTGTACCAAACCAAACTTGCATTTCCTCGGGGGGTATACAAGAGTCAAAACGTGGGAAAAACCTACTACTAAGTTGTCAGAATTCGCGGGGGCATATACCCCCACTTTCCCCGCGCCTTGCGATCCGCAAATTCCAACAATTTAGTTGTAGGTTTTTTCCCATGTCTTGACCCTCCGTGTGACCCCCCGTGACGTATACTTGAGTATAATCAAGGTTGACATATTTCAAAGCGCCGGCATTACGCCTGCTCAATATGCCCAGGGCATTTTGGGCATTTTGAAATGATGCCCAAATGAGCACATTGGTAACTTTTGGCATTTTAAAATGCCCTGGCACTTTCAAATCTGAGGGCATTTTTGGCAGATTAGAGTGTCAGCAGAATAAAAAGTAATAGTTATTGCTGCTGATGCCACCTTAAGAGAGAATTATTAGATATTGTATATTCTAAAATGCCAGCACCAGCACAGGAGGTCCGGATTGGATCACGCTCCATCTTCAAGACGTACGATAATATAATGCTGATCACAAGGAGGGGGTAGTGAGGATTTGGACAAAATCTTGATGTCGATACATGGCCTACGGTAATCTAATTTTTGTTGGAAAGCAAACAAAAGTGGTCAGTGGGTGGGTAAAACTCCCATTTACCGTAATTTTTATTTCGTGATAATTTGGGGTGCGTGGGTCCTAAATTTCGGAAAATTTGATGACCTCATTTGTGGACAGTCCGTTAGGAATGACTCCAGTGAACCTTCAAACTCTTACTACATATGACGTTTTAACTCCATGTTCAAATTAAACATAAAAATAGTTCTCGTACAAGTTATGAATTGTCTTGGATTGACTTGGATTGTCCGGAAATTGTACACATCCCCAAGGGGAAAGGGGTCTGAAATCCGGATAATCTCCGTTAGACGCTATTGATAACGAAGGGGTGTTTCAATAAAAGATACCTTATCAGTAATGTTTTGGAAAGCCTCGTACGTTTTTTATATCTATTGTTGAGCTATGAACGGATTTGACGCTGGTATTGATGCTATTGCTAAATACTCACAGGAGTTTTTCTGAGTAAGATTCTATATTCTTCTAAGATTAAAGCCGTTGTCAAATTTGAGGTAAGCGAGCTGTAGAAAGGAAAAAGTAATTACTGTCGCACGGATAAAAATGTCGATAATCATGAGGCTTCGTCTGTCGAGCTCACGTTCTCGTATTTTTGAAGTGTACAGCTGTTGAAAATAAGAACTAGACAATGTTTCGTAGACCCTAATCTTGCTCATTCAAAGTACCCAAAATGCCCTTAGTAGTAGTATATGTGGGTATGTTACTACCATTGCCACTTTTAAATGGGAAAATAACATGGCATGTACATATGGCCACCCATCAAAGGATGCCGCTTCCGGTTGGATACTTTACTAAAACCGGAAGTACATTTTAAATAGTAA
>WJFA01003060.1:0-13938 GCA_009870155.1 Pseudobourletiella spinata | reverse complement strand
GGGCGGATATTTGTCTGCTCAGGGAGAGCCCATTCCGGATCCTGAGGGTATCATATCAATATGTTAATATTTTTTATTACTCTCAGGCTTATACTACCCGAGGGATAGTGGGACTGCATACTATTTTCAATCAACAAATGTACCAGGTCGCTGAGAGCGGTAACGTGAAGGAGTTTCAGCGAATTGTATCTGGGGATGTGACGAAGCTGGGGATCAGGGACAGCAGAGGGCGGGCGGCAGTCCATCAGGCCACTGTTCGCAACCATGTCAACATACTCCAGGTCATTGCTGCATTCGAGGGGGACCTAGACTTACAAGATAGTCAAGGAAATACGGCACTGCACATGGCCGTTACCTCGGAAGCGGTGGAAGCTTTGGAATACCTTCTTCTTGGGTATTGACAACGTTTAGCAATTATTATTGCAACACATGAAAATTTGGTTCAGTCCCAATTGTACTGCGACATATATTTTACATTTTACCACCCGCACACAGTGGAGCTCGAGCTACGATCCTGAATGACGAAATTCAAACACCGATACATCTAGCTTGTGAGTTGGACAAGCCGGAGGCACTGAGCATTATAGCCCGCTTTCGCGGTGCTTACGACCCCGACCAGCCTGGCCATCACGGCCGAACGGCGCTCCATCTCGCTGCCATTTTGGACCATGCGGAATGCATGCGCATTCTGGTAACTTCAGGATACTTATAAGTCTTATTTTAACGACTCATGACGATTATCTCTGCTAATGGTTTTAGCTGTACGAGATGGGGGCGTGTCCCAGGAGGAAGGACCGTCATGGGTTCTTTGCCATTCATGAGAGTGCAAAGCATGCCTCGTCCAGGTCGATGGAGATCCTGTTGGCCTGGGGCGAGGAAAATGGATGCAGTCGGGAGGAGATGATTTCATTTTTCGATGCTGAGGGGAACGTGCCTCTACATTCCGCCGTCCACGGCGGCGACCTTCGGGTGACGGTCTAAATTACGATTAAATTTTACCTACTATTTTGCATGTGAGGATTATGATTTCTGCGCACAAAATAGGCTGTTGAACTCTGCCTTCGGTCAGGAGCCAAAATCTCAACTCAGCAACATGATCTATCAACCCCGGTTCACTTGGCATGTTCCCAAGGAGCACTCAAGATTGTGGAATTGATGTTCACGGTACGACTGACTTCCTGGGGATTCGCTTTGGAGGTGCAATACAAGAGAATAGAAATGATTTTGCAATATTGGCATTGGCAGATGCAACCAGAGGAGGTTGAGAATAGTTTGAAATCCTGCGACCTCCAACGGATGACCCCACTTCACTGCGCAGCAATCTTCGATCATTACGCCTTGGTGGACTACCTTGTGACGCAGGTAGAATTCCTTGAATAATCCCCGGCAGAAATTAATCCGTTTGCCATGATGACTTTACAGGGGGCACACATGAACTCGCTTAACAAAGATCGACGGACTCCACTCCATTTGGCAGCCACCCGGAATGCGTGGAAAACGATGAAAACTTTAATTCGACTTCGGTGCTGATATCAGTTTGAAAGATAAAGATAGCAGGAGTGTTCTCCATATCATGATCGCCCACAATGGCCAATTAGAGAAAATATTGGACCATGAAATCGCGGTAAAGTAATAATAAAAATAGTAATTCCAAAAAGTTGCCGGAATTTTTTTGAAGAGAACTAAATCATGAATTTTAAATTTGGGAAATTTGGAATTTGTGCAGACGCTTTTCATTCCGATTTTGGAGGACCAAGACAAATTTGGGAATACTGCGCTTCACTACGCCGCTAAGCGGGGCCAAATAAAGTCTGTGGAGCAACTGTTGACGCTCGGTGCGAGCATTTGGGCGAAGAATCATGACGGGGAAAATGTGTTCCACCTTGCATGCAGATATGGTCGGTTTCACATTGTCCAGCAAATACTTCGGAATGAGCAGACAAACTCTGTCGTAAATGAGGCAGACGGTCGGGGTCGTACCCCCTTGCACATAGCAGCAAAAGAAGGTGAAACATCTATTAATCACACATTTAACACGACAAACAGGGAAATTGACATGAGTTACTACTGAGAGTCACCACCGTTCCCAGCGCGTCCGAAGTTGCCGCGCTGGCCAAAGTGAATTTTGTCCTCACGCTGATGATTCCAGAGGTTCCTACGGCAGTCAGGACGTTTTCGTTCCACCTGACGTAGATCCGACTGGCCATTCCAATTATTATTGCGACCTTGACCTTGATTTCGACCCCAATCATTCCCACCACGCCGGCCGGCATTCCTATCTCGGGGTGAATTCAGTCCAGAACGACGCTGGATTTGTTGCGGAGACCGTGGGTTGTCTCGCCTCTGCTGGTTTCTTTGCGGCTCTTGACGCTGATTGCCCACCTTGCGCTGAGAGCAATTTTTCCATCCCCCCTCATTTCCCACCCTTCCATATCCTTGTTTGAAGTTGTTTTCCCGCTCAATATGCATCTTCTGTCGACGGAGCTCATCCTTCTCCTTCTCCAAACGTTCAATCTCCGCTCGCTGTCTCTCCAGCTCACGCTTCAACAGATCTTGTTGCTCCCTGGCAAGGCGTTCGCGCTCAATTTTGAGTTGTCGATTCTCATTTTCCAACTTCTTCAGCCGTTCCAAGTGCCTTCGATCTTTCGAATCAATGACCCGGACGTTGTCCTTCTCAACCCGATCACGGCGGTGACGGTCAGACTGGGACGAATCACTGCTCCGACGGTCTCTCGATCTTCGGCGATTATGGTGATGACGACTAGACTTGTTCTCCTGTCTTGAGCAGCGAGAGCGTGGCTTGCAAGAGGATTCGCGGTCTTTACTCTCGCTCCAGCTAAATGTTTCCCCCGTCCCTCCGATGGCTTCCTTCCACGGTGGAGTGTATGATTGCTCCGTTTGCATCTGATCCCCGTTGACAATTTCCCCTTCCTCTTGAGATTCCAAACCGAAACTACTGGCTCCGAAGAAATCCTTGTTGGTCAGATAGCGCGGGTCAGCCAGAGAGCCTACAGGGTGTTGTGGGTAATATTGTGAGGCTCCGTGGAATGACTCATCTGGAGTTGAGCTACACACAGGCATTATCATTGTGTCAGCTGATGGGTAGGCATAGCCACTGTACGCCGCTGCAGGTACTCCTGTATCCGTGATGGGTACTGATTCGGTCGGAACTCCTGCTTGTTTGGCTTCAGTAGGGGTGGCTTCTGGAATGATAATAATTCAGCATAAACATTTCTTGAGCCTTCGTTCAGCAAACTTATTTTCGCAATTATTTTATTTGATATTGTTTTCCGATTAAGGTTGTACTCCCTTGACATGAAATGCTTGCGCAGGAACTGATTACCGAAAAATCCCTTAAATTCTGTACCATTACTCCTGCTGGCTTGTTTGCTCCTTTTCCCGCTTCAAAGCAGAAATCAGCCGAGCCACGAGCACTTCCTTCGTTCCGAAAATATCTTCCCCTCGACGTTTCAAATGACGCATAATGCTCTCAATGGATAAATCCGAAATTTTCTTCCTACAAGACTGCTTCTGTACGGACGACATTGTCGCCGATTTCTGAGTGACAATGTTAGTAATTTTGATAAGTAAACCTTTCTGTAGTTCACCTTGATAGATTTACAGTACCTAAAACACGATTTAAACTATGCACGCGACTTAGGGACTCGGTCTCCAACCTGAACGTAACACGACTATGCGATCAGCGATTTGATATTTGCAATTTTCACAGTGGAAAATGAGACTTGAGATCGTGAGAATCCGCTCTGTGACAGCGCAGCAATCGTCAGCTCCGAAATCAAAAGCTGCGCGGGGAAAATTAACATTTCAGCGCTTGGTTTAGCTTCTGTGTGGCTTCTAGCAGAAGCACAAATGAGACCACATTCAACAGTTTTAGATGATTTCGTGTTACTTTTGTAAATATATAGGTCACCTCCGTGTGGTGCAAATACTGCTGAAGAAAGGTGCCCTGCTCCACCGGGACCACGACGGCCGGAATCCGTTACACTTGGCTGCTCAGAATGGACACCGAGATGCCATGAAGCTCATCCTATCCATCCACTCTCATTTAATCGACCAAATTGATAAAGATGGGGTGTGTTAAGGCGATACTTCGTCGAAATGGATACTTTACACTAAAACATACACAGCCGGCTGGGGCTTGCATGGTTGATCTATTCCCTGGGGCTGTGTTGACATCCTTTTCCCGTTATAAAATATTTACTCAAGATTTTTTGAAGGACAAGGCGAGAGAGGGTGACGTGTATTAACCCTATTGATTTTCTTATGTTCTCTGTTTATTAATTTGCAGAATACTCCACTCCACGTTGCCACCATCGAGAACCAGCCAACGGCAGTGGAGCTTCTTCTCAAGTCTCGACTGTCATCTCCTCTACAACTTCAACGGATTCAGTGCTATTGATTTTGCTCTTCAAAACAAATATGTCGAAGTGGTTAACGTAATGGTGACGCATCCAACAAGGTGATATCTCACGATTACGATGTATAAAGTTATACCGGACTCTTTTCTCGCCTAAGGCATCGATTGATTCCCGCTCAACTGTAAAATATGCTTGTATATATAATGTGTTTGTACAGGGGCGATGAAATTTTAAACTTGACATCAGGGAAATATCCGTCTATCATGATGGCCCTCGTGGCAATGATGCCGTGCGTGGCCGCAGAGGTCCTCAACAGGTGTATAATTCACTCTGAGAAATCTGATTCAGAGTTTTATCACGTAAGAGACTTTACGATCAATGATATGACGCCGAAGCACTTGGATCCAAGGCTGACTAAAGTGACGGCCTAAATGTTCCAGGTGAAGTACGACTTTAAATGGTTGTCACTATTGCCAGAGCCTGTGGAGGAGTCCAAGGTGAAGCCAAAGGACTTGTGTTCTACTGGCAGGCTACCACCTCATCACCAGAAACACTTGCCGATTTTAAATGTATGAGTTTCATGGCTTCGTGACCTCAAACATGATTTCAGGCATCAGTACATCTTTTGCATAATGTCCAGGGGATGGTTCTGTTCGGCCGAGTGGACTTACTTTCTCACGATTTATCCCAGAAATATCTTCAGATGAAATGGAATGCGTACGGAAAGTACTTTCAGCTCGCTAATCTCCTTTTGTACCTCCTGTACTTGGTCATCCTTACAACGTTTGCAACGAGTTCGTACAATAAAGACAGCCACCACTACAATCAAGACGGAATTCTCATTTCAAAACACATAAAGGAAGTCGTATTCAACTGTTCCGAACAGGTGGTACAATGGAGGACATTTCAAGTCGGCTCACTTTTACAACCGAAATATTGAACATTAATTAATTAATTCAACAGTCAGACGTAAGAAAATCATGTATTGATTCTGTTTTTCTGTTTTCAGTTTAAGACGGAAATCAATGAGGGTAAATGTACAGCGAGTTCCATATCTGATCTGGAAACGGTGCTCTGTATCCTCATTGTCAGCGTGTCAATATTTAATATTGCAAGAGAAGTAGTGAACATGGTGAGACACGGAGCCCTGTACACGTTCAACTTTGAAAATGGGTGAGAAGCGAAACTTGTATTTTAAAGGAAATTAATTGCTGCAAAGTTGTGCGGATACATCATTTGTGGCTTGATTTTCTTTCAGAGTGTGGTGGGCAATGAACATGTCGAGTTTGTGCATGGTGATCATGCCGAGGATCCTGGACGAGCCCATTCAGAACCCGAGTGCATCTCTCTCTGCTTTCCTCTGTTGGTTTTACCTCCTCGTCTTTCTTCAAAGGTGGAGCTATTTTTGGTCTTAATTGATTTTCCTCCAGATTTAATTATGAAGGCCTGCTGGAAAAGTTACGGGAAATTAACCTCCTTTGATGCTGCCGTAGGTTCGATCTGGTTGGAATATACGTCGTCATGTTCTTGGAAATACTCTACACGCTGCTTCGCGTCCTCATGATTTTCTCCATACTCATCGTCGCTTTCGGCTTAGCCTTTTACATATTACTCTCAAACGTAAAGTCTCCACTCCTCAAACTTTATGATTCTATCTTCTACTGTATCCAGTCTCGTCTTAGGCTGAAAATTTAGTTTAGAAATGGTTTAGTGTCATCCATCTGTTCTCACGATTATCTAGGGTAAACACATTGCATTCGAAAACTTTCGCCTCTCCATAATCCGAACTTTTGCCATGATGCTGGGCGACCTGGACTTCATGAACAGTTTCCTCTACCCCCACCACTGTTATAAGCTGGAAACGAGCGAGGGTAGGAACCAATCTGCAATGCTAGGGGAGTGCAGATACCCACAGAGACTCCCTCACCCCGATATGTCCTTTCTCATGCTTGGTCTTTACATGTTGCTCATGCCAATCTTACTTATGAATCTCTTGATTGGTAAGCAGTTTACTGCAGAGAAAATTAGATTGAGTCTGCTTGTCGCATTTGAGCATTTCTGTTTGGTTTAGGTCTGGCTGTGGGCGATATAGAATCTGTGAGGCAGAATGCTCAGCTGAAACGATTGACAATGCAGGTAAGTTTAATCCTGAGCTTTTCCTTCTGACTCGCCACCCAGTAAATCATGGGAGCCTCATAACGCTCCTTAATATTTAGGTAGAGCTTCACACGTCACTGGAAAAATCATTGCCAATGTTTATCCTGCGGAAAGTGGATAAGAAAGAGGTAGTAGAGTTTCCAAATGCTTCCAAGGTCCACTTAGGAGTTCTCAATTTTGAACGGCTCTTCAAGTACTTCCAACCGCGATCAAATGCTAAAGGTGGAAATGTGAATGAACTAAGTTCGTGACGGATGAAACTCTCTAATAAATTTACTATATTGGGATATTATTAATTAATTCAGATGATAAGCGTAGCGTGAAGCCACTGGAGAACGTTTTGAATGCCGTTAGGGAAACGAACACATCCGTGAATGTTCTTGCCTATGATGTGGACAGCTTGAAAACTTTAATTCCACTCGTGAGGCAGATATGCCACGTAAGTTGGTCCATACTACAATATTATTATCTTAATTTGCACCACTTGGAATCAGGCTTTTTGAACTGTTTGTAACCAGAAATTGGAAATTTCCACGGATACCGACTTTGTGGACGAAGGGAATCAAGTAGAAGAGGCGAACTTAATGTCCGACCTCGGAGGCCGCTTTTTACGAGGCCTAACAGTCAGGCGAACCAAAAGATTGCCTCCTCAGAGAAGTGATTCAGAGATATTTTAAGTGCTGCAGGGATATGAAAAGGTTTTAAAAACTTATCTTCAATTTTTGCCTCCTAAATATTTAATATCATAGACTGCTAATGAAATGAGAGTTTTTGGCACAATGCGCTGTTATTTTGTTAAATAAAAAGAGTGAATCTAGTGCAGAGACCCAAAACCTTAGCATGCTGTCATGGGTCACGGGGAACCTTCCTGATTGTTAAGCTATAAAATCCCTAAAATACTAACAAGGGAACTGCTCCAACTTAAACAACGCACAAATCGGTGACTATGCGCAATCGAGAGGTCTTCCAGTGAGGTTACGAGGGCGGAGTCCCTAGGTTCAGAAATTCAGGTTTGGCCGAGTTACAATTACAAACAAGTCCACACACTTTTGATCACTCACAAGGTGTCCGCGGAGCACAGAACCGGCACCCTATGCGGCGCAGAGCTTATCAATAAAGATTACCTCTTGTAAAGCAGTAGGTGCGGAAACTCAAGTTTGACCTAACCAAAGGGTCAAAAAGTTTTACGTGCAAACTGAAAAATCTTATGTTAAATCCCATAAGGATTTTCCAGTTATGGATTTCGAGCGGATTTTGAAAATACGCTCAAAAATCGCTCTACTGCTGTTGTATTTGGGTAATATCCACTTTTAGAGTTAACAAAATCAACATTTTCCATTTTCTAAAAATTTCACCTCCATCTGATAAAATTTTGAAGCCAATTTTCGTCCAATGATTCGCCGTGTGTATTATTTGGGACTCACTCGAAATCCAAAACTGGAAAATCTGGGATTTTTCAGTTTGCACGTATCCCCCCTTTGTAACTATTGACCTCAAACTTTGTGACCCTCCAGAAGGGTCAAATCTGAGTTTCCGCACCGACCGCTTTCAGAGAGGCAATTGTTATGAGCTGCGCGCGTTGCATAGGGTGTCGGCGTCTAGCGCCGAGGACACCTGAAAACGTCCCATCGTCAGTACCAAGGGGACGGGGGTACGCCATCACTTAAATGTTCCATGGGAAATCGCGGTTTTGGCTTTCGAATACGTGATTACTAACACGTATAGGGATGGAAGTGGTGAAAAATTGGTATTATGCCTCAGATGGGAGCGCCATGAAACATGCACACAGTGTGTAATGTTGATGTTGTTAAGTATCCGAACGCAATAAAATTGAGAGACAGTTTTTGCGGGGTTTTCAAAAGTCACTCGAAATCCAAGGTTGGAATTTTCGGATTGGATTTTTAAATGAAGACGTACCCCATTCCTTGTGAACGTGAGTGATGAAAACTTTGAGGGCTTTGTAACTCAAGCCAAACCTGAATTGCCGCGCCTAGGAATTAGCGTCTCGTAATCTTACTGGATGACTTCTTGGTCGCGTACAGTTACCGATTTGTGCGTTGTTGTTGACAGTTGGGGGCTTCCTTTGTAAGCTTGAAGATAATTTAGCTTTGGTAGCTGCACTTAACTGACATGGGTCACTGATAAGGTTAACACCCATTATTAGAGCGAAAAAAGCCACCTAATATTAAGTTTGAAATACTCGTTAATACCGTAATGCCGTTGGCTGTTAGATGTGGTTAAACGCCACGGTATGGTTTACCATTACTGTTAAAGTGTAAATGTACTTTCAGGGGAGACATGAGCGAGTGTACGGCTACGGTACTATTGGGCTGCCTTGCTTGCATAAATTACTTGAAAACCTAAAATAATCAACAAATTGCTTCAAACTTCAATTTGCAAAACTTACACTTACAGATTACGGATCCAAACTCTTGATTTAAGAAGTTACTTCTCGCTATCGTTTGGGAACATTGAAGTACAAAACTCCAAAATTTAACTTTAAACTTTGAAATAATTTTACACCAGCTTATGTTGGTCCAGAGGTCCAACAGAGACAAAGTGCAGACTACAAGTAATGAAGCATGTCGCCTTTACCAAACAATAGTAAACCTGACAACGTGTCAGGATTTAGTCAATATTATAAAAACATATGCAGTTTCAAAGTGGGATATATTGTGGCAGCCCGTGTGTTGCCAATCAACTTAGTAAGCCAATGTCACCCATATTTTGTACGATAAAGTTTCGGTCACATTTATTATCTCTAGTCTCAAAGTGTGGACAAGCGAAAGCTTGGCGCCAGCCAGTCTTTGGATTATGTGCGTGAAGGCCTCAAGGCGTATTTGAATATATACTATTGAGGATTCAATTCCTCGTCGGAAAAATGGTTATTATTGGCTTGTTCGGGTCTCACTATCCAAATTTACCCGGCTATAAATACGTAACTTGAGCATTGGTATTTAAACCATTCACGGCGGAGCATGATGCACTCAACTGGGCAAAATGATGAATAATGAAATAACTGTAGCACAACACAAGGAATTCGGGTTAGAACTCAAGAAATAGATATTTTATTCCGTAACGTTTTCCTCTCATCCTTCCTGCTCGACTGCTCCGCTACGAGCTACGACTCCACGATCTCCACACGACGCCACAAGGTTTAAAAGGAGATAGCGTCGCCCTCCCACCGGCGCGCGCATACAATTCATTGATAACGTCGTGCATATTTAAGAATGACGCCATTGCCTACTCCATAGGCTCAAACAAGCTCGAATTCCATGAGAGTTAATGCATCGAGAGTCTCGTAAATCAATAGTGGAAAAAATTTGAACTCAAAGGTCTCGATTTTTGAGAGTCTATTTTCATTGTGCAATTTAATATTTGAGATGCAGTAGGTAGAACTAGAAACCCATTCATACATTCGGCACTTTCTGAAGCATATTTATTTTCGAGAGTGTCGAAAATCTACAGCACTGTTTTCTTGATAGTTCGAGACTCTCGAATTTCAATAGTTCAAAGCCGTGAGTGCGTCCCAGAACTTTCCCAAGGTGAATTTTTGTGGTGGCCATATTTTCGAACCGAGAGTCTCGAAATTCCTAGGCGGCCAATTTCACTCTCGAATATTGATCGTTGACAGCCCTAAGCCAGACGGTACCTGCTAAGATGGACACGTTTCTATTCATATTCTAAATATTTGGACCGGTGGTTGGTGCACACGGCACTAAAGTTCATGCTCAATGCACTTAAAGATAAAATGACAACTGAGGACGCATTTCGAAAATATTGCAGTAACCAAACCGATCAGTTTATGATAAGCTATTTCAGCTGTCAGATCCTCTAAATAAAAGCCAAAATACATCGATAAATGATTAAATTCATCATAAAATGCAATAAACGCGCTCATTAGTTCGTAATTTGATCACTTTTCATGAACAAGTCAAAAATAAAATTTTTGAAAAACACAAATGATAGCGCATCCGTTGTGCTGATGACATCCGTGCGTGATGATAGGAAGTGTCAAACCCTTGGGCGCTTAAAAATCCTTATGGAAATCCCATATTTTTTCCAGTTTCGATTTTCGTAAAACATGACATTTGATTTTTTTCGAAACTAGGAGTTAGTTGGACGAACGGCTTTAGGAACAGTACACATTCTGAGGAAGGGTAGTATGCCCTAAAAGTCCTGGGTCAATCCGTTTTACACACCTGCCCTACCCTCCTATTAAGTATTCCATAATCCGTAACCCAGGTCATCTCTGCTTGGTTGCTGAGGTTGTAAGTAGTATTCCATAATCCTGAGTTTTTAATGAACGGCAATCCTGATCTATATCCAATCCAAGAACGTAAGATAAATGTACAGTCCGTAGTCTACTACTTTTTTGCTGCATTTCCTACCACTGGCAAGGATCATCGTTTCCGTTTGGGACTCATCGTAATGCTTCTCCCTGAGTTGTGGTCGCACTCCAAGTCATTAACTGCGGGATGTAAAGCACTAAAATTGTTTAATTAATTAACATTTTAATAACAGCAATTCCTGGTTTGGTTGTGGTGAATTCTCACCAGCTATTTCCTATTTGGCAAAAGTAGATTTACCACGGAGAGCCCTGCAAGATACTGATCCTGGAAGTTCCAGATAAAATATATGTACTTCTGGTGGATGTCAAGCACAATGATTTTCTTATGCAGAACACATGGTGCAAGAAACATTTGTATTATATCACATTTACAATGCAGAAGCAGGAAGGTCATGGATGAAAAATCCTGTTGCAAAGGCAGACGATCAGATAAGTATCATTGTACACCACAAATTTTGTTCCCCTTCCATGAGTACGCTCAATAGGTCTCATTAATTTTTTTCCAGTCTAACCCCAGCAATCAATAAAACGGCAGGAATGGCCCTTTCACGATCATTCGATCAAGTGAAGTACAAACATCTCCATCAGGTACAGACCCTCACGGAAGAAATTATGAGAAGACTCATTTCTTTTTCGGCACTAGTTGCACTCATCGCCTTCTGCAATACTCATAAAGGTAAGTAACCAAGCAACAGTACCTTTGTATGGATTTGACAAAATTTTTTAACATTTTGTTTCAAGTTCCCAGAGAACCGGGCGTTAGAAGCTCAGTTAAAATCCAAACCGAGTTGTCGAACTTCACAACCAATGAAATAGCCACGGATCTGAACGGTAGACCGGTGCCGAGTTTGACTGCCTCTTTAACCGTTGGGAAAGGAGGGTCCATCCTCTTGCAAGACACGAACTTAGTCAACATTTTGGCTCACTTAAATCGAGAGAAAATTCCAAAACGGATAATTCTCTCAAAGGGGGGAGGGGCACATGGTTACTTTGAAGTGACAGATGACATAACAAAATATACGAGGGCTGAGTTATTCGGGAAAATTGGAAGCCGAACAAATGTCTTCGTCCGCTTCTCCACCACTGAGATTGAGTCCTCAGCGGACACACCTAATGGACCCCGGGGATTTTCCATTAAGTTTTACACGAATGACGGTAATTGGGATTTGGTTGGGTCCAGCTTGGTCGTATTTCCCCTCCGAGATCCTATTCTCCTCCCGAGTTTGGTTAGGTCACGGAATCTAAATCCGAAAAGTCATCTTAGAGATCCGAACACATTCTGGGATTTTACCAGTTTGAGGTCCGAAACCACGCATCAAACCCTTCGACAATTTTCCGATCTTGGCTACCCCGATGGATACCGGCACATGAACGGTTATGGTATACACACTTTCAAGCTCGTCAACGCACGTGGGGAGGCGGTCTATTGCAAGTTCCATTTGAAGACTCAACAAGGAATTCGGAACTTAACAATGGAGCGGGCAACCGAATTGGCTGGCACTGACCCGAACTACTACATTCGCGATTTGTACAATGCCTTGGATCGAGGTAACTTTCCTTCATGGAAGATGTTCATCCAAGTCATGACTTTTGAACAGGCGGCAAAGTACCGGTATAACCCCTTTGACATCACGAAGTCGTGGCTCGAGAGCGATTTCCCTCTTATCCCTGTCGGGAGGCTCGTACTGAATAGGAATCCTAGTGATTACTTTAGCGAAACGGAATCTGCAGCATTTAACCCTGGGAATTTGGTCCCTGGAATTGAGCAAAGCCCTGATCCCATGTTCCACGCAAGGTCCATCGCTTATTCGGATGCTCAACGGTATCGTCTCGGCGTCAACTTCCAGAAACTCCCTGTCAACCGACCTCATGTTCCCGTCAACTCTTTTGATCGTGACGGGTTTTGTGCGGTCGACAATGGCAATGGGCAACCCAACTACTTTCCCAATAGTCTCAACAGTTTTGTAATTGATCCGCGGGCGGCCGAATCTGTTTTCCGTCTGAATGGTGACGTAGTCCGGGAAGATACTGGAGATGAGGACAACTTTTCCCAGGCCAAAATCTTCTTAGATAGCTTAGATGATGATCAGAGGAAGCGATTAGTTGCTAACCTCGCATTCGATCTGAAAAATGTGACACAACCCCAAGTTCTTGCTCGCGCCTTGGCTAACTTTAGAAATGTAGATGCTGGATTTTCGAAGTCTTTGGAAGCCAAAATCCACGAGTTTCTACTAAAATAGTGATACATTGATGATAAGCCGTTTTTTTGAGATGTTTCACGAACTATGAATGTGCAAATCCGCGGAACTTCAAAGTATAGTTTGAAATTAAATCATAAATACAACCTGGTACTGAAGGTTAGGGGAAATTTATGAGGTTACAAAATTAAAAAAAATGACTATATGATATATTGTATGCTATGATATATTAAATTTAAAAAATTAAACCCGTTTCACATGGCCAGCGATTTGTGAAAGTAGCGACGCACGAGTCGCAACGCGATCCTGTTCACATGATGGGCAATGCGAGTGTTTTAAGTCGCTGTCGGTGATATCAAATTCAGCCTGATATTTTTCATTCACATAAATTCATTTCATGGAGAGGAAGACCATTGGCAAGTCTCAAGAAACAGTTTGCAGTTCATATTATTTCCTGGCATTTTATTCCACCATCTGCTACGCATAAGAGGGGAGCATGGGAAACATTAATACGATCGGTGAAAGTAGCCTTGTGTTCAACTCTCAGTAACAGGAAATTCCAAAATGAAGTGGTGTTGACTTTTATGGCCGAAGTGGAAAGTATAATCAGCCATCGAACATTGACACATGTATCTATTGATCCATCTTACCCTAAGCCAATCTCACCGAATGATTTCTTGCTCTTTGCTTCATCGAACCCAAACTTGTGGGAACTTGATCGAAATTCTTAAGCCATACGAAAGCAATGGCGTGAGGCTCTTACTCAGGTCGTGAAGGCCCTGCACGCCCAGCCCTTAAATCATTTCCCTAAAATGCCTCTAACACTGTTTTTATTCATAAACACACAAGTCCT